>JAEANM010027999.1:0-10442 GCA_017656035.1 Myanophis thanlyinensis
TAGCTGACACTTTGAGCCTAGAATATTGAACCTTTTCACAATATTCTAATTTTCTGAGATTGTGGATTTGGGGTTTTTATGAGCTGTACACCATAATCACCTCAATTATGACAATCATAGCTTGAATAATTTTGCTTTGCATGTAATGAGTCTATCTCATATATTAATTTCACCTTTTAAGTAGCATTTACTGAAATAAATGAACTTTTGCACAATATTCGAATTTTCAGAGTTTCACCTGTATTAGCAGGGTGCATATTATAAATTTCCTATCAGAACTCTTAGGAAAATATCACGTACAAAGTTTATTTGTGCAGATAGATTATCTACTTTGACTGCATAAAGCAACTGCCTATTTTTATTCATTGTTATTAGAAATAACAATTGTTGCAGGCTGAATTTCATAGAAAAGTAAATGCGTTGCATGCAATTGCTCTTCTGTGGTTCATGCATAACTGGAATGTTCGATCCAGATTGAGACCAAAGGATAAACTCCTTACTGACTTTTTTTTTTTTTTAACAATTCCCTCCCATGTGATTCTTTTCTCTGAAAACAACAACTCTCCTTTGGCACTTTGGATTAAAATAAGAACATGCCGAAGTGAAATAATTTTTCAAAGCAAGCTATTGCAATGGAGTTTAAGACCTCCCACTCATGTATGATTGTCTCAGTCGGAAAGGCCCCCTTGTGTGCACACTCCTGTAAACAAAAAAGCAGAAGCATAGCTGCAGGGGATAAATTTAAAACATTGCAGAGTTTTGCTCTGAATCAATGTCTTTCTACATGCAAAGCTTTCTCTTTTCCATCTTCCACTACCAGCTAGAATAGATTTCATATCAATTGAATTTAAATTGGCATTTTTGCAGCTGTTTTAGGTTTTTATCCTAAGAATCAGATTAGGTATTCAAACTGACCATGAGTACCAATCAATGGTGGAATTCAAATTTTTTTACTACCTGTTCTGTTGGCATGGCTTGGTGGGTGTGGCTGGATAGTCATATAACTGGGTGGACAGTTTCTGTAAGCAGGGCAATAAAGATTAGGCTAGAAACAATACCAGAATGTTTTTTCCCTGCCTTCCTGACAGGATTAACCCTGTAAAGTGGGAAAAAAACAAAAGGAGATTTCTTCTAACAACCGGTTCTCCAAACTGCTTAGAAAATTTACTACTGGTTCTAGTGAACCTGCTAGAACCTGCTGAATTTCACCTCTGGTACCAATGCATTATGTCCCTTTTTTGGCATTTTTTCTTTAATAATTCTATTCCACTATTTCTTTAACATTAGGGTAACTCTTGTCCCATGGCAAGTTGTCCTGCAGCAGGTTGACTGTGGCGAGTTGGCCATGATAAGTTGGCCATGGTGAGCTGTTGTAGACCCATGGCTGTGGTAGTGCCTCCTTGTTTTCTCTTGCCTCATTATTCTTCCTAGCAACTCAGCTTCCAGTCTTCTAAAAGCCATCCTTGACAATTTGCCTTTCCCTTATACTAGACCAGACCAGACCAGACCAGACCAGACCAGACCAGACCAGACCAGACCAGACCAGACCAAACCAAACCACACCAAACCAAACCAGACCAAACAAGAACATATGTAGCTCAGGGTTAAACTGTGGGGTCCTTGTTGCTCTCTCAGCTTGGTTGTTTGCTTGTAAATGTTTCATTACCAGACTAGGTAACATCATCGGTGCTAGAAGGGAGTCTGGTTTCGGGGAAGCTGCTTTTATATCCTTGGATGATTGTATAGCAACCATTTATTTTTCTAGACTTTTAAAATAACTGATCTTGTATGATTTGGAATTTTACATTTGGAGTTCTAAGAGTTTCAGTCCTGACTCATTTGGCACTAGGCACTTCGATGTGTTGGAAGTGTAAAGTCTCAAGATCTCCAGCTAGCATGGAAGAAGATCAGATTGAAACAAATTATCCAAAAGAGGCTGTTAAAAGAAGCCAAAATGGAATCCCCCCCATTTCCTGCATAAATTTACTGGTTCTAGACACTAGCATAGGTTGCAGAACGAGGTGTTAAAATGCTGAAGAAAAGCGTAGGCTGTGACACTTCACTCCCAAAGGAACCAAGTAACTCCCGAATACTTCCCTAAGTCAAAAAATTCCAGGCAACAATTACAATACTAGTCCAACAGAGTAAAAAACTGCAGCCCAATTTGATCCTGTTCATATAGTTGTCTCATGTAGGCTATTTTTTACATAACAAAGCATGCAAAAAAATGTGAACCGCCATTACCCAAAGAGATTCCATCACATTCTTTTTTTGTACAAAAGACCATCAAAAGCTTGAGCCATGGTGAAAATTATAACTTAAAGTACAGTAATGTTAACATGTTTTAAATAAGAGAGCAAACTGAAACAATTCCACTCTGCAAAGTACTCATCCTATATTGCTCCATTTCTGAATAGCTGATTGGGTGGAATGTTTTGAAAAGGTTTTTTTTAAAAAACAAACAAACAAGGTTGGTAAATTATGTCTAGGGAACTAATTGTTGCATTTAGTTCATAGTATTTATGAAAAAACCTGCTTCTCTGTGCTTATGTCCCCCAAGGAGAACTCAGTGATATGCAACAGGAAAAAAGTACTTAGTTCTAATTATGCAAAGATTTTTTCCTTGATCACAATTTAATCCAGGCCTTTGCACATTGCTGTGAATCTTGCTCTTTAACCAAAATGTTTTTTGCTACTTTCCTCCTGGAAACTGAAATTAAAAATATATATAATGTTTTTTTTATTAGAATAATTGGAAATAAAGAACAATATTCAATTATTGCTCATATGCAGCTTTTATACCTATAAGGATGGTAGCAGAGGTGAAATTCAGCAGATTCTAGCAGGTTCGCTAAAACTGGTAGTAAATTTTCTAAGCAGGTCGGAGAACCCGTTGTTAGAAGACATCTCCTTTTGTTTTTTTCCCACTTTACAGAGTTAATTCTGTAAAGAATGCAGGAAAAAAACATTCTGGTGTTGTTTCTAGCCTAATCTTTATAGCCTTGCTTACAGAAAATGCCTACCCAGTCACATGACCCTCCACCATGCCCACCAAGCCATGCCCACAGAACCGGTAGTAAAAAAAATTGAATTACACAACTGGATGGTAGACATGAATAAGTTCTGTGAAAGTTCCCAATTGTTTCTGCTTTATGAGAGTGTAGATTGCAGAGTATAAAATAAGGTAAAAAAGCAAAACCTCAGCAAAAGTGAATTGAGGTTACTAATCAAGGTTAGCAGGTCTTTTAAATAACTACTATTGATCTTAGCAACTGTAATACTTTAATTCATTTTTATTTATTTGTGTTTAAGTCTCTATATGTACATGTGTACATATTCATGTAAAGCAAAAGAAAAAAAAATCCATATTCCACATTCAGTATTTTTAAAACACAGGAATATGTTGACAGAATGCAATTTAATGAAATTGCATTCCATTTACTATCCCTAATTTATAAAAAAATTCCAATTTTTTTTTTTTAAATGGGTATGTTTCTACTCAGACAAAAAAAATGCTGTTCTCTTTTGTTATGGACAAGATATAAAAAGCTTTCACCTCTGTACTAAAAATAACTAGACCAGCAAGTTTGTGATTAAATGGAGTACCATAAATGCTGATTGTGAGCAGGGATTTTGATTAGCTGTGCTGGCAATAAAAATTCTAGCCATCCTATTCTTCTGGGATGAGATTTAATCTTTCAGTATAATACACTTGAGAATCTTTGGACAAGGAAAAAAAACCTCTTTTGGGTTATCATTTTTAAGTATTCTAGTAATGTACTACACTATGCATTTCTTCTAAAATGGATAAGAAGTAGGAGGAAAAATGTTTCCACGCAGGTTTCATTTAGAGATTGATGAAAAGGATCTTGTTTGGGAGTTCTTTTCTTTTTCCTTGGCTTTGTGGGTCAATGTTAAGGAAAGGAATGAGGATGAATCAAACCCTTAACAAAAGTATTGTGAGCTTCTAGTCTTGTCTTAGGCATGAAATTCACCTCACAAGAGGGTTATTATTATGAGAAAAATAGAAAGAGGAAGGAGTATTAAGTCCATTCGCTGCCTTGAGTTATTTCTAAAACTAATGGAGGTAGAATAAATAATTAATGTAGTAATTGTAGCCTATTTTCACCTCCTCTCACCAAGAAAAACTGTAATGCTAAAAATTTCTTCAGCAATTTTCTAGGCTCTGGGCTTTGCAAAACTAACCCTGTGGTTTTCATGTCTCTGGTGTATAGGATTGTAGCTTTACAGTGTTTGTTTGCCCTTATTATGTTATTAATTTCTTTTAAGGCCACTTGTGGACTTAGTTTTGAGTGATAAATGTACATGTAATGGTGTGTGGGAATGGCCTTGGGAGATAGGAGAAAGAGGCAATGGTCAATAAGAGGCAGCTTAGCTCACAGTAGCAATCGGTTATGGCAAATATCTCAGATATGGATTGTAAAGTTAAGGGGGAGAGAGGTGTATTTTCAGACTTGCAAGATTCTGTTAATGTAACACTAAGGTACTTCTCAGTGTATTTTGTGTTTGCTCAACAATGCAAAATAACACAGAATTACAATGTAAGGTAGAAAAACTTTTAACTGTTCCTTCACCATTATGTAGCGTGAAGTATTGCTGCCAGACTATCTCTATCCAGGTCCACTGATGTTGACATGGGGAGCGAAAATCAGGCAACTTACAAAATATGCATTGTGGTATCATGACTATTTGTAAAAACAATAAAGCCAGGATACAAATTAATAAAACTTTTCCCTCTGGAATAAAACTGTCTTCCATTGGAATCTTTCCAAGGGGCCTTGCATCCAGATCTATATACTAATCTATTTATAGGGCTTCAGAGAGAATAAAGTAATAGTAGAAACCATCAGTTCTTCCTTGAGATTTAAAGAAAAAAACAACAGACGAGCAAGTTATTCATCAGTGCAATGGTTCTGAGCTAATTTAAAGTCAGTCCTACTGTGTTTCATTGGTTACCCTGTCTGGTTCATACTTAATTATAATGTTGTATTGAAAAGGCTAAATAAAGAAACAAAAAAGATGGAAGGGAGAGGAAAAAGGAAGGAAAAACAAGAACTGCGGGGGGTGGGGGGGTGGGGTGGGGTGGGGTGGGAGAGCAGAATAGCCAATATTATATATCTGAAATTAAGCAGTATCTTCAGCTATTCCACTCCTTTGTCAAGTCCCTTTCTTGCCCTCAACTTTACACAGAGATATCCCAATGAAAGAGCTTTCAGCTACAAACACTATGATTAATTCAGCATGATACTTGCATACGACTGAAATTTATGCTGGTATACGTGCGCGCGTGCACTCACGCTCACACTCACATGCGCGCATGCACACACACAGAGACACACACACACCATTTAATGAATAAGAGAAAAAATACACAATTATTTGGCAAAAGAGTGAAAGAGACCAAACAGCTCCATAAAAACAGAACAAATGAATCAGGCTGACGAGGGAAAAAGAGAGAGGCAAAATTGAAAAGGTATTTGCACTGAATGATGAGTCAAAATAAATGGATAATAAATAGCCTGTTGCTACTTTCCCCGCAAGTGCTTTTTCTTCAGTGCCGATGTGTGATGAATCATAAGGACCCAATTTTTTTTTCATGGAAGCTTCAATAATAACACACTGCCTATCATAACAATTCCTGGTTTGCTTCAACCCTTCAGTAAAGGGCAAGGTGAGGGAGATAATTTGATGCCAGAGTTTCCCCTTCTGGCAAATGTATTGGTTTCTACATAGCACCAAGTAGGAGAAATGCAAGGTGAGGGGTTCACTAAGCCATAGAGAATATGACTTAATGTGTATCAGAAGAAACAGCACTCTCAAAGCAGTCAGCCACTGGGTTTACACTAGTGCTGAATGAAGTTTTTTTTATTTAACTGGGCATGATCTGCCATGTTTGAATCCGGGTGACCAAATTGGAGTATCTGCTCTATCCTCATCCTTTCCATTCCTCTCCTACTTTCTATTCTGGTGCTACTGGGAAAGATTTGCAATGAAGATGTTACTGTATTCAGCTGAAAACAACTTTAACTACTTTCCCCGACTTTGGTGATGTCCAAATGTGAGCATTTCTGTTTCTGAACATTTACTGCAGATGCCCTGTTTGAGGAAGGTTGAGAGAAATTCTCCATAGAATCAAGAATTTTACTCAGTTAGTGGTCCTGTGAGAAGAAAGGATGAAAGGACAAGGTAGGGGAAGATGGGTTATTTACAAAGATGCAGGCTATCTGATCTATTGTAATATATACTGTATTAATAACTTATAACATTATTGTATTCCCAAGAGGTTTACTTTCAATTTACTTCAACTGATTTATTTTGTTATTTCATTTTTTTTAAAATGGAGAACTGAATCTGACTTTAGGAGAAAAATAGTTCATTTTCTAAGCTGCTTTATTACAAGGAGGAATTTGACTACATTAAAGCAATATATTGTGTAAGCTACATAGATATTTACAGTATATAGAATAATGTACAGATACACATAAATTTGTTTCTCACTTCCCATTTTACAAAGTTTAATCTTAAAAAGTCCGGGTATTCTTTGTATTACCGTGCCTTTTGAATGCAAATCAGATAAATTTGTACGTATAAATAATATAGGTACAGGTAATTCTGTGTTATAAATAATACAGGTACAGGTAATTCCCACGTTACGAACAATCACTCAGCAACCATTCAGTTATGATAGAACACTCAAAAGCTACTTACAACTTGATTTCAAAGTTGTGATGGCTGCCTCCAGTCATGTGACCACATTTTGGGTGCTCAGCAATCAGCCGCATTTACAATTGATTGCAGCATTTTGAAGTCACATTAGCTCAATTTATGACAGGGTTATTTTTTTTTGCCAAAAATCAGCATTTTACTTCTGGTTTTCAAGAAAAATGACCCATGGTGAAAAATGGGTTTGCTTAACAGCTGCCACAAAAAAGATTGTAAAATAATCAGGTCCAGTCATATGATGCTCTGTTTTATGACCAGCACAACTTATGACTGTAATGGGCAGGTTCCTTTATAGTCATTAGTCAAAGACTAGCTGTAGAAATAAGAAAAAATGTCATCAAATTATTACTAAAATGGCTGCAATTCACTCAGAATGATTAACCTAGTTAGTTACTGAACTAATCTTCTTTGTTAATTCTTCCTTTAAAAGGAAACTAACTAGAGAATTTTGGATAAACTAGGAAAAAAGTATCAATTTTAAAACTACTGGTAATCCAGTTTAGTGTTTTGGAAGACTACATCTGTTCAGACTTTACCCATAGTACAGACAGTACCACATAGACACTGCAAAACTAACAGTGATAGAGAAAATAGGAGTCATTATTTTTTCACTCAGCCATTGGAAAGAGATATTATTGAATTATTTTTCTCATAAATTCTTTAAATTTTCTTCCTAACTAAAGTTTATTTTAGACTAGATGAGATTCTTTACATAGGCTTTTCTCTGTCTACCCGGGGTAACAATATCTAAGAGCTGAAGGCCTTGTAGATGAGCTGCTAAAATGCCCAGTTGAGTTGGAGCTAATTTTCAGTCTTTTAGAAGAAATTTTGAAACTAGAAAGGAAAGAATTGCCTTTGTGAAGCAAGCCACTTCTATTCCCAGAAGAATTTTAACCATTCCTCCCAAAACAGCTAAACACACATTGTGCATTTTAACTGTGAAAAGGAAGCAATTTGTCTCCCTGGGAGCACCTGCTTTTATTCCAGCTTTAATTTGCTAAAGAAAATTTCTAAAATATATATTTTTAAAAAACCCTGGCCATTTGTCAAATTTTGCTGTTCTGATCTTGGTGCACAAGAGGAAGTATAATTTTCCCACTTACAGGTACTGTTAAAAGTGTAATAACTTGCCTTGGCAAAGAAGTTAATTTGATTCAACCAAATTTGAATTTGCTTTGATTCGAACACCCAATATATTTTTTCATGCTTTATTTAGGGATCTGTTCCAATAAACTCAGTGTTCTAAGTAGGTTTGTATTAGATCTGGAATTATAGTAGACTCATTTGAATCTTAAATGAGTATAATGTAAAGTCCATAATCCTATGCACACTAAACTGAAATATGACTGTTTAAATTAATTGTAGCTCACTTATAACTAACATTTACTGGCTTGTTGTATAGGTTTAAATCTAACTATTGATATTTTAGAACTTTAAGTTTCCATTTTTGTGACCCTTGAGCAAACAGGAAAGGATTCAAATGTATCTACACTTAACCAGTGCAAAAGTATTGATGTCTCATTATACCATATGTCTATTGATGGTTACATGGGTGATTTATGTTCCTTTTTTCTCTGCATTATAAGCAATTGTAAGCAATGAATTGGTAAGTAATTCTTTATTATTGTATAAATAATAAATTATATTGCTTTGAGTAAGTGAAGAGGGGCTTAGAAATTTAATATTTCTAGAATTCTAAATTGTATCTGGAGAAGAGTTTCCAATGCAAATGATTGTCCTACAGATGATTGTCCTCTTTGTTCTTCTCTTTGTTTCTACTACATGTTGTGTAAATCATACTGAGAAAATAGTTGCACATATGTATAAGGTACATGGATAGATACACATGTACACACTCGCACATATACAGAAAAAGAGATAGATTTTAGATGAAATTAAGAATTTTACCTATATAGTTTTCTTCTGAAGCCAAGTTTTTAATCGAAGTTCCATATTGTAAGATTTACTATGTGTGCATCCTTGATGTTCACCATTCTCTATATTAGAAAAATAAAACAATACTGGTAGTCCTCACTTAAGGTCCACAGCTAAACCCAGAATCTCCATCATAAGTCATTGCAGTCAGTAAGTTAGTCACCATAAAAATTTCATTTGATTTTATGATTGTTTTACAACAGTTCTTAAGCGAATCACTGACATTGTTAAGCGAATTTTATTAAGTGAACCACATGGTTGTTAACTGAATCCACTCTCCCAAATGGACAAAACTTCATAAATTGTGATCATGTGATTGCAGGAACTGCAGCTGGTTGTAAATATGAACCAATTGCCAAATACCTGAAATGCAATTACATAATATGTGTGTGTGTATGCAGTGTCATAACTTAAAGGGCACATCATAACCAACTTTTGAGGCGAGGGGTCCATTGTAACCTAAAATAGCTGTTAAGCAACCAGTCATTTATCAAAAACTTAATGTATTGTCATTTCTTTCTTTATAGTTTTCAAATATCACCTTGTTTTTAGACAAAAATTGTTGCAATTTTTTAAAAATGCTTTTTTGATTAAAAAAGAAGCTTATATGCTATTTCAGGTTATAGCCAATTAAAACATTTGTCCTTGGAAAACTGGTTCACTCCAAGTCGTTTTTTCTGAATAAGCTGGGAAAGAAAATATATAGATATATTACTGCAGCAAAAATCCCTGTGGCAATTTTTTTTATTAATAGTACAAATAAACTCTTTGTACTAAGGAAATGAAATGGATTCTGTATCAGCAATAATCCAATTGAGTAATGTTTTAATAGAGCTGAGCATGTCCAATCTGAAATGAATAATTTAGTGAGTTTACCCATTTTTATTGATTTGTAGATTTTTATTGTGGTTACTCTGGATTCTTGGAATAGTTTGTAAATTAGGTGTTTGGGGAGATATGCATATACTGTATACAAAAGATTCTAGGAATAATTTGGTTTAAGGCTGGCCAAGACGCTAAGGAAATGATTAGAATTAGATAAAATAGGGAATTATATTATGTTGGGGAAAATACTGCAGACAACAAATTAAAATAGAGAAGCAGCAAGAATACAAGTCTAGTACCAAACTATTGTGAGAAATTATGCAAACAAATCTGTGCTTGTGTATACTCTTTCTTCTCACACATTCTGATTTATTGGGCTCTGTATTTAATTTAGCAGCAAAAGAGACATAGGTCAGATTCATATATTATATCCTTCACTTCTGCTGTGGCTGTGCCTGCGCTATGGAAGAGCATTCCTCCAAAATTTGTATAATCCCAACTCTGCTGACCATGGTAGTCCTGGCTTTTTCAGCTGGTCCAGGAGCAGAACAATTCCATTATAGTCCTGTTTTGCTGTTTTAAATATTGTGGTTCCCTGAAGTCTCCTGACATGTTTCTACTTTGTAATGTTGTATTTCTATTTTCAGTCTTTAGTTTTTCATATGCTTAATAACCATGCCTTGGCGACTGAGGTGGCCAATGCATTGATTAAATAAATAAATATTAAGATACCACACAGATTGCTATGTTTTGGTTTGATGATGCTCTCTGTTTAGCTGTGTTCAGTTCTCAGTAGTTCTATAGACCAGCATTCTCCACTGCTTGGGTTTCTCCTCTGTTTTGATACACATTAATTCAAATTTCAATTCAAATTTTATTTGTCACATGCACAATCATACATGGTACAATATGCAGTGAAATGCTTATGCAGCCATTCA
>JAEANM010028000.1:0-10441 GCA_017656035.1 Myanophis thanlyinensis
TGTGGCTCGGGAATTATCCTATTATAGTCCTCTCTGGATATCAAGCTGTGAAAGAAGCTTTGATTGACCATTCAGAAACCTTTGTTGATCGCCCAGTCTCACCTTACATATTGACTGTCAGCAAACAAAGGGGTACGTTTTGTCCAAACTGTGTGATTTACTATACTTGTTAAAGTTATTTTAACAGCTGCACATCCAGAGTCAACTGTCAGCAAAAACACCGGATATTAGAAATGTCATGAAGTCGCATAAAGCAAGGTCACTGCTGCATGTCTATCATGATAGTTTTTTTTTCATAAATTCAGATACGGTTTGTTCTTTAAAAGGAGATTATTTGGTAGCTCACAAGAGGAGCAGCATCGTGAAATAGGAGGTTTTCAATAGACCAAATCAAGGGAAATCAGAATTTATAGAAATTGATAAAGAATGTAAAAATATATGGCCGACCTTCTGGCTCTATTTATGTCAGGATTTTTATTTCAGGGGTTTCTGCCATAAGAAATAGGTTATAGAATGTAATATAACAGGTAGGTTTTAATCTACCAATTTACAAGTAGATTAAAAACATTGAGCCCTCAAACCTGAAAGTGTTGAACCCTCAAACATGGAAAAAAACTAGGATGAGGGACTGTACTAGCCTATCAAGTCAAAGGATATGGAATTTTTTCACATAATTAGGGGAAATTTTGTAGCGTTCTCTCTACGTACATCAAGGTTTTCTGTGTCATTAACAATCCAGATTTTCCATTTTTCTAATAGACTAATAGTCTGTTTTGTAATAGATTCTCATTTCTCATTTTCTGAAGTATATGCTATTGCTGAGTATCCTAATTGGACAGGCAGGGACTGGCTATTCAAGTTCAGGAACAGAAAGTAGAACTAACAGAAACTTAAATTGCTTTTGTATGAATTGTTGGATTGGATTGAAATCAAAGGGTTTTTTTTTTTCATAAAATCAGATAGTTTGTTCTTTAAAAGGAGATTATTTGGTAGCTCACATGAGGAGCAGGATTGTGAAATAGGTTTTCAATAGACCAAATCAAGGGAAATCAGAATTTATACGAAATTGATAAAGAATGTAAAAATATATGGCCGACCTTCTGGCTCTATTTATGTTAGGATTTTTATTTCAGGGGTTTCTGCCATAAGAAGTAGGTTATAAAATGTAATATAACAGGTAGGTTTTAATCTATCAATTTACAAGAAGATTAAAAATGTTGAGCCCTCAAACCCGAAAGTGTTGAACCCTCAAACGTGGAAAAAAAACTAGGATGAGGGACTGTACTAGCCTATCAAGTCAAAGGATATGGAATTTTTTCACATAATTAGGGGAAATTTTGTAGCGTTCTCTCTACGTACATCAAGGTTTTCTGTGTCGTTAACAATCCAGATTTTCCATTTTTCTAATAGACTAATAGTCTATTTTGTAATAGATTCTCATTTCCCATTTTCTGAAGTATGTGCTATTGCTGAGTATCTTAACTGGACAGACAGGGACTGGCTATTCAAGTGCAGGAGCAGAAAGTAGAACTAACAGTAACTTAAATTGCTTGAACTTGAATTGTTATGAGCCATTCTTTCTTCTTGATCCTTGGTGGTTCAGGTATTGTGTTTTCAAATGGTCACACCTGGTTGCAGCAAAGACAGTTTACTGTTGTTACCCTGAGGAAGTTAGGCCTGGGGAAAAAGGGACTGGAATCCCAAATACAAGCAGAAGTTGACAGATGTTTGGAGAACTTTGGACGTACAAAAGGTATGTGTAAACCCAAGTGCTGTTGGCATGAGTCTAAGCCTGCTTGCTTTGTTCACTTTGTTTACAGCTATTCATTCATTAGGCACCTTAGAAGGTGTTCAGAAGATCATCTAGCTATCCTCAGTCCTTCACTCCATTGCCCAATCATAAAGTAAATAACCTCTGATCCTTTTAGAAGCTTTCCAAAGATCTATACTGGTACTACTTACAACGGGAACTTACAACGAGATCTTATATGATGTTTGATAACTTTCAAGAGCATGGCAGTTCTGACAACTTGCAAGACTTGTGAAATCTTGTGGTTGCAAGGTCTTGCAAAATTTACAAGGATTATCAAATGTTTTTTTACTGAATGGGAAGAGATGAAAGACAAAAATGCTACATGTGACTTTCAGGTTCAAAGTGTATGTTTTCCTCAGTAGTCCGACTACCAGGTGCAGAGCTTAACCATGCAGGTAAGGACAGAGTAAAGGGGAGAATAGTTTAAACTGTTGGAATTCCCTGCAATTTGGCACATAGGTTTTTGATAAAAAGAAGTATAAAAGAAACAAGAACAGGGAGATACAATCTGCAAAGAGACCACAAAGAAGAAATTGTAGGCCTGGAGTATAGATAGTGGCAGATCAGAAATTCCAGATGGGTTGGAAGTTGGAGAACCAAGCAAGAGTGGTTTCAAAACGAGTGAGAAAATAACTTTTGATATAATTACATTCAATTAGGTAGCAAATGTATTTAGTGTCTCCAAGCCTGAAGGTAAGTAAGTATGTTTGTTAATACACCTTGTATAGTTGTTTTTTTACATTTATCGTAAATTATATTCATCATAATATCAAATACAAATAAATGGGGGAAGATGAGGAATATATAAAGAAGAGGAAGATAAAGGAAAAAGAAAAAAAAACCAATGACTTCCAAATTTTTCTGGTATAGTAAAATAGAAAACGAAGTTACAACCTCAGCTTTTTGCAAGTACTAGCCATTTCTATATGTATGTATGTTGAGTGAGTGATGGGAGGGAGGAGAGGAATCTATCTACAGGTTTGCTTCCCCAGTGTGCTGAAGCACAAACCACCGAAGTTAATTTTAATGTGTTCTGGTTAGATGCAAATTGGTAGATGAAGAGTGTGACAAATGTTGCTCCCAAGTTTTTCTAACTTGCCAGTCTCCACTGATGTTATATTATATTGTGCTGCAAGACCCACTTTTTTGGACTGGTATCTAAATATAGAGGTTCTTAAGTGAGTTGTCCATGTTACAGATGCTTCAAACATTTTTCAAGATTTTATTCTGACTCACTAAAGACACTCACTAAAGACAATTTCATGAAACCCTTAATTTCAGTAATGCCAAAATATTATTTCACTGTGTTGTTTGTTTGTTAGTTTGTTTGTTTATTAAATTTTTAAACTGCCTCTCTCCCGGGAGGGGACTCGGGGCGGTGTACAAGTGAGACATATTGTCCCTCATTTGGCCCATTTGATGAACTTTCTTGCCACACTTGTTAAGTGAATCACTACAATTGTTAAGTTAGTTACACGGTTGTGTAGTGCTGGGTTCTCCATTGACTTTGCTTGTCAGAAGGTCGCAAAATGTGATCCCATGACCCCAGGATACTGCAACAGTCATAAATATGAGTCAGTTGCCAAGCAGCTGAATTTTGATCATGTGGCCATGGAGGTTCTGGAACAGTCACAAGTGTGAAAAATGGCCTTAAGTCACATGTTTTCAGTGCTGTTGTAACTTAGAACTGTGGTAAGCTGAGGACTGCCTATAAATCAAAATAATGATTGATTTGTCCAGTTTCCAACTGAATTTATGCTGACTCGACTAATCACTGATCCTGCTAGTTCAGTATAATTTTTCTGACTAGTTTTCCAGCACCAACACAAGTCTTTATTAATACTACTATCTTCATCCTTTAAGCTGAAGACACCTAAACCTACCCCCAGGCTTTCCTGCAAATAGCAAGCGAAACTGATTTATGATTTCAGTATTGTTGTATTAAGATTTTGGATGGCAGTACAATAACAATAGCAACAGCACGTATATACTGCCCCATAATCTTTAAACACTCAGTATTTGGTAATGTCAGCCTATTGCTCCCAACAATTTTACTGACCTCAGAAGGATGGAAAGCTGAGTTGTCTTGATCAAACTCCAGGTTGTGGGCAGAGTTTGCCTACAATACTGCATTTTAACCTGCCCACTACTAGAGTATCACTCTTCTCCACATGACTGATGAAAAGTCTATTCTTGGAATCATTCCATCTTAATTTCTCCCCCAAGTCTTAAAGAAAAGCAATAGCTTATTTCTTTTGGCATTGTGAACATAGAACACTTGATAATTTTACTTCTAAGAGTTGTCCCTTAGACAGCCCAAAGGTACAACACCTTGACAAGGATACTAACATTTCTGGTGTTTCCGCTCACTTAAAGTTACCCTTGTCAAGGAGAGCAAATTTAAGGTAGCAATCTAACCCTAACTTTTTAGCTGATCACATTAGAAGCATAGCTTGCACTGCTTTGTCAGTGTAAGCCTAGATTTGTAAAGGATTTGTGCTTCTGTGACCCATTTGAGTAAAATCCAGGAAGGATATTAAAGCAGATATCATTGTGTAAGTGAGACAAAGGAACTCATTGTATCTGTTACATTTCAAAATAACTGTGATGATTTTTTTAATATTTTCTTTTGCATGTAATTTTTTTTAAAAAGGGACTTTAGAAAAGATAAGGCACTCTATCATGCACATTGCAATCAGGCTTATGAGCCATAAAATATTTGTTAAAATATATATAAAAAACAAAAAAGCAGCAGTTGACTGAGCAAACCACGTTATCAGTTTTGGTTTCCTTCCTTATTGGGATTCTAAAAATAATAATTGCTGCTGTTAAAGTGTTCTGCAAATATATATAATTTCTTTTGAAAACAGGCAACAGCATTTCATTTTTAAAGTATGCCAGTGTGCTCAAAGTAAAAAAAAAATGACAATAAAGCTTATCTTATCAAATCCAGGCTCTGTCTACTTTGGATGGCAGCTGGGCTTCTCTTTTAAATTCATAGAGATAAGGAATGGTTACTCTTTTAAAAAAATATTGAGGAGTGTGTTCCTTAGACATTACATTATCTCTGTTGAAGCTGGGGAAATGTAAAGCAAACAAAAGCTGGACAAGCTTACTTCTTCTCTGCTGCTGTCTCTTCTCTCCTTCACATAATGCTTTAGAAGCACTTTCCCACTCTCATTGTTTTCTCTTCCTAAACTTTCACATGGAATTCAAAAGTATTCCTTTATCACTTCTGCTGACTTGAAATGCTGAGAACAAGTAAAAAAACAAACGAACACCAGTGTCACATCTTGTCTTGTCTACAAGATGCTGCAATGGCAAAAATCAGCTCCCTTCATCTCCACAGGAAGGAAGGACGGAAGGAAGGAATGAAGGAATGAATTAGTCTGACATCCTCAGGTTGTTCCTGAGGAAAGAAGCAAATTTCAATCAATATTCTTAATGCTGAAGGAGAACTGCAAAGCCTGCAAGAACATTTCTCTTAGTGGATAAGATCTAAAGGTCAGGAGTCAGAAGGATGCATGAGGCAAGAGTTTCTTCTGGTGGGGAAATGCCAGCACATAGAAAGACAGACTCACCCTGCCATCACAGCAGTTTCTACTATGCTACAGCTGAGCAAGGAATAAATCAAGTCAGCCCTCCAACACTGCTGATGTTGTGGAATACAGAGGTCCAGAACTGCTTTCAAATTGAAATAGAATGAAAGTGCCCTTAATTAAAATATGGTTGGCTAGTTTGTGGCTCAATATGCTGTGTGAACCCAGATTATGTGCCTACTGTGTTTTATGATCCCAACAATTGGGTTAATTTAGTAAGCCGTAGTTCAGATGTCAACAAGGTACACAGTTGTTGTTTTTTCTGCTCTGAAATCTTATTTTCTTTCTCTTCCTCCTCCCTCTCAATTTGCCCAATCTTTTTGTGCAATAGCTTGCTGCAAAAGGACAGGTCAACTTTGCCACAGGCCTAAACTGAAAGCTTCTGAAAGCCTTGGTTGTTAGGGTAAGGCAGGGGTGGACAATTACGGCTCCTTCATGACTCGTGGACTTCAACTCCCAGAATTGAACTCCCAGAAGCATGGCTGGCTCAGGAATTCTGGGAGTTGAAGTCCACGAGTCATGAAGGAGCCGTAATTGCCCACCCCTGGGGTAAGGTTTCAAATTGTAAATTGATTACCCTTAGCGTGGATGGATTTCTCTCTTTCTGATAGGTGCATTCCTTAAACCAGATAAAGTCTACCCTTTTGTTTGTGAAACATCACTTGGATGTTAATTGTTCCAACAAGTAACATCATAGCATGTTGCTGTATGTGTGCAAGAAAGCAAGAAAATCAGCAGAATTCTTCCTGGGTTCACAATGCAAAGCAGAAGTTGTACAGTTGGGAGAAGTATATTATTAGATCATAGAGGTTTTTTTGCACAACTAAGGCAGAATGCAAGCATCCCTACCTGTCTTGGCAGCAGATATGAAACGGACCCAAGTTTCTCTGATGGTCACAAACTATTAACAGGCCAGCATGTGATGCAGCTGCTAAAAAGGACAACACAACCTCAGGAACACACATATCTTGGGAAATAATCATTTCACTCCTTTGTCCCCTAGTTAGATCTCATATGAAATATTAATGTCTAGTTCTGGGCAACATGATTCAAAGAGGATGGTGACAATTCAGAGTGAATACAAAGGAGGGTGAAGATTTGAAAATCTTGGGAGCAAACCAAATAACATTGTAATGTCATACAGGAGAACTTGCCCAGGAGGGCAATCTGTCTTAAAAGTCCAAGTGTAGCCTGTTTGGATAAGAAGATAAACAGATTTACCTTACACACAAGATAACTTCCTTGTTCAATTATTATAGATAATGAGCCTTTTTTTGTGCCAATAAGATAAGTTCAGTTTACACCCTTAATTGCTGGCTGAATACAGAATGTCCAAAGTTCACAAAGAGTGTGGTATATTCGAATTGCAATGGACTGGGAGTCAACTGAAATACCTTCATTTGAAGTGTAAACTCAGTGACTGATTACCACAATCAAGCATATTGTTAAGTATTGAACTAAGCAGTTGGAAAGTTCTCACTCTGGTTGGCAGTTGAAGAGGGAAAATACTTTCAAACGATTGGTTGGCTGGCTGACAGCCTCCTATAAAAGAAACACTGCCAGCCAGTGGGCTATGCTATTCTACCATGAGCTGAATTAAGAGTTGCTATTTTAGATCACTTTGCTTCGCCTCCATTCATTTCACAAACTTAACATATACCGTACTTGAACCAAAGGTAGATTTTTTTTAACGAACTCAGTGGACTGCTATCATTGATTTCCAACAATCTTTATACAACAGATTTCTGTTACACAATTTTCCAGTTCAAAGGTTAGAAATGTTTTTTTCTACAGGCTGCCAGAACTGAGGCGGTATCTCTACCTAGTTGTCTCTTTCCTCCATCTTCCTTCTTCCCTTCCTCTATCATCTCTTTCTGGGTCTTCTCCCTTGCTCTCTTGCCTTGTTGCAGTGTCTTCCCACTACTGCCTTCTCTCCATTGAGCGAAATTTTATTTCTTTCCCTCTATTGAGCCAAATTTTATTTCTTTCTCTACCTGTCTACTAGTTCCGCTCCAACACTGCCAATTCGATTGAAATAATTACTTTCCATGATGTGCATGTTCCTGTTAATGCTTTCTGAGATTGTGTTGTCCTTTTTAGCAGTTGCATCACATGGTAGCCTATGAACAGTTTGTGATAATCAAGAATGCTTGGATCCCTTTTGTATGTATTGCCAAGACAGATAGGTGTTCTTGCATTCTGTCCTGACTATATCTTAGTTGTGCACAAAACACCATGATCTAATGTAGGTAGTCCTCAACTTACGACCACAAAATTTCTGTTGCTAAATGAAACATTTGTTAAATGAATTTTGCCCCATTTTATGACTTTTCTTGCGACAGTTGTTAAATGAATCGCTGCAGTTATTAAAGTAGGAACATCGAATCTGGCTTCTCCATTGATTTTGCCTGTCAGAAGATTGCAAAAGACATGACTCCAGGGACTGCAATTGTCATAAATATGAGTCAGTTGTCAAGCATCTGAATTTTGATCACATGATGTTGAGGATGCTGCAACAGTCATAAGTTTGAAAAACGGTCATGTCACTTTTTTCAGTGACATTGTAAGTTCAGATGGTCACTAAATGAACTGTTATAAGCTGAGGACTACTGGTAATATATTTCTCTCAAATGTACAACTCTGCCTTGATGTATGGTATTATGTTTGCATTGTGAACCCAGAACAACTCTGCTGACTTTCTTGCTATAAACACACATATAGCAACATGCTATGGTGCTACCTGTTGGAATAATTAAGTAGCCACTTGTATCTGAGAGATTCTGTCTTGGGGAGGGAAGTAATGGACTCAACATGGCTTCAGGTTAATGGTCTATCTCCTCAAAATGCTGCAATTTATTTAACAAAACATGGCTGAAATAAATTATGGCTTTGTATGACAGAAGAACTGAATCAAGATGAGTTTTGAAATCTTAATTGCACTGATGATGTTACCTAATTTGCTAATGAAACATCTGCAAGAAAACAACCAAGCTCAGGGAACACCAAGGACCTTACCATTCAACCCTGAGCTAGAAATATTCTCTTCTATCGAAATCATAATAGCCTACATAAGAATTTGTAAAGCAATGAAATCATTAACGAAATCAGAGAAAGGGGAATGCATAGCTTTTAGAGATAAAAATATGAATTGCCTATCTGGAGTGTAGTTTTGCATTTGCAAAGAAGTCACAAACAGGAAGTCATGCTGAATGTTTGTGTTGACCAAAGGAGGAAGTCAAATGCACAAAGCAGCAAGTGTTAGACTGGGTTTTTAACTGAGGCCATGATGCTTATAACTCTTGTATGTCACCTTCAACAACAATTAGACAAAGCTGTGAGGCGAGATGGATGCTGTATAATCTAATTTACAACAACTAGGCAAAACTCTTGGGCATCCAAGGGTACCCAAGGGAATCGAGCATTTTTAGAAACCAAGAATGGAACCTAATACTGTTCATTTGAAAGTGACTGAACTTCTGGAATCAATTTTACAAGGCCCTTTAAGGGCAGCAACAGTAGCACTTGGAAAGTGTTTCACCACACTTGAGATCCAATAATAAGTAAGATATTTGTGGGATGTTTGGTGTTAAATGCTATAATAATTTGATCAACTTTGATGTCAAGGTTGGCTTCACACATTTCATTAAGTATCCTTCCTCCAGAAATGACTGGGCTAGGAGTTATGGCAAAGCTGGTTTATTTTCATTAGGAAAGGTATACAGTAAGATCTGTTGCAGATGTAAAGTCAGCCCTAGCAGCAATCATCTACTAGCCTCTTTTATACTATAGCACTTACCCACTTAACCCCAACCAACCACTCCCCCTGGTAACCACCATCTGGCAACACCCTGTGCTCCCCACCACCATCGTCTTCCCTGTGTCTGCTCAGCATTTCACGAACCCTCCTTTCTCCTCCGATATGTATTAGCTCATTGCTCCAGTTCCCTCCCACCCCATCGTCCTCCCAGTCTCCCGTGCCAAGGCTCTGTTTGTTCCATCGCTAACAGCAATTAAATGTGGAGGCAATTAGATGTGGATCAGCTACTTCTTGCCACCCATGCTGCTTCATTGCACTCTGGCAAGGCCCTCAGGCTGGTGAGTCAGTCCAGCATTTGCACTGGCCATGGCATTTCCCCACCACCACCATGGAGAATGACAAACCCCAATGGGGTTTGACAGGCAGCTCCTCTACTGCACCTGAAAGATAGTGAACATATATTAGTATAGGGAGGGGAAGCCAACCCTTCACCCTGGTGGACAGTTTCCAGGTTTCTGTGGATATAGTTGATGGAACTGTTTGAGTAGGCATGCGGCATGTATAGCTGGTAGCCCCACTCACGAGGCCTCAGCTAGGGGATATCCTTTCCACTGTACGAGATATTGGACTTTTTGCCTATGTACTCTAGAGTCCAATATTTAGTCAATTTCATAATGATCCCTCCCACTGAGCCAGGGGGTCGAGATACCGTCATTGATGGGGCTCACTAACAGGCTTTAACAGACTACTATGGAACACGGGGTGGATGTGACCTAACAGTCTGGGTAAAGCTAATTCTATAGTTAATGGATTAATCACCTTGTGAATAGGATATGGTCCGATGTATTTTGGGCCCAGTTTCTTATACAGTACATTCAGGCAGAGATATTTGGTGGATAGATATACCCTATCCCAGGGGTCCTCAAACATTTTAAACAGGGGGCCAGTTCACGGTCCCTCAGACCGTTGGAGGGCCGGACTATAGTCCCCCCCTCTTCCTATTTCCTAAGGCTAAGCCAATATAAAGCTTATCCATTGACATTCATCCCTATGGAGGAGCTGGATACTGAGGTTATGGCATGCCATGCGATCACCCATAGACACGTGTCTCTGGGTTAATGGAAATACTTTTCCGAGCATTCCCGCCAGTCTCACAACCGGGACTTTCGCACGAAGCCAAACGGTGTATCCATCGCGGCAGAATCGCAGACTTTTCGCCTCGCAAAGCATCATGGGTTGAAGCAAATGCAAATGAGTGTGGCCTTATTACTG
>JAEANM010028001.1:0-10441 GCA_017656035.1 Myanophis thanlyinensis
ACAGATATAGACAGACAGACAGACATAAATAGACAGATGGATGGACAGACAGATCTTTCTTCTAAGGTCCATTGGAGAGAGATGAGGAAGAAACCAGCAAAGGGATGGTCTCGGGGCCCATCTCTCCATTAGCTGCCACCCTATTGGCTCCTTGGTCAACCCAAAGACCCTTTGTGGGGTATTTTTTGCCATCTCTCTCTCTCTCTCTCTCCTTCTTTTCCAGACCATTTGAACCAGACCCTCCCTTGCCTTTGATGTATTTATAGCCCACTGGGTTGTATGTAGAGAGAACCTGATGTAACCCTCAGCAACAGAAATGGGGCTCAGGTTTCTCCACCTGTTGTATGTCAGAAACCGCTCGATCTCGAAGCCGAGGCCTTCTCCGACTTTCTTTCCTCCAGTCGGAGAGGTTGAATAATGAACCGTGGTTGTTTTGCAGCACGGCACACAAGCCCTCTCCAAACGTGGGATCAACCCAGAACTGCCACTAACCCTGAATGTGGGCCAGGGGCTGGAAACCTATACGGTCCTAAAAGGGCTTGATGATTTGTCTCTTGCTGCGAAGTCTTGTCCGTGATTTACTCAGTTTCCCCAAAACGCAGTTGTCACAAAATTTGTGGGAACAATTGTAAGCCCCCCCCCCCCCGGGCTTCCCCCCCAGCCGTGGTTCTTTCTCTATCCTCCAAATCCATCCTGGTCCTCGACTCACCCTCCAATCTGATTTCACTTGTTCAGAATGGCCTATCATGGAAGAGGATCGACTAACAGACCTTCAAGGTCCCTTTCTTGGAGAAACATTTGCTGGAGGAAAGGTTGTCGGTCTTGCCTTTAAAGAGAGCGGAGTTCACGCGTCTGCTTCCCCGGAAGAGAAATTACATTTCTCTAGTCTTAATATCACAGGCGCCGAAAATATAGTGCTTATTTCGGGTATGGAGACGGTACACCGGTTTCGGTTTAGACCTTGATCCTGGGAAAGATTTCCTAGCAAGTAGTCCAGGAGGAAAGCGAAGGAGCATCAGTGTTTGACATAAAAGACCGGCCCCTTTGCGCATGAGTTTTCTTTTCATGCATTGTTGCTTTCCAAAGCCCACCGAGTGCTGAGCACCCCTGGATAGCCCCAAAGGCTATTATTCCGCCCCTGCCAGCTTCAAAGGAGATTTTGCCGGGAGTGGTGGAGCAGAAGGGGAGGCAGCTGTCACGCCTGCCCTGTCTAGACTTAAAGCCCGTCACGCCTCTGAGGATTATTTCGGGAATAATGTCATTAAAGAGAGGAGGAGTGCGGAGAGCAATGGGGTGGGGTTAGTGAGCATCGGTTGGGGTAGCTGGTGACTTTGGAGACGGCCAAGAAAATCAGGAGGGTCGAATTAAAAGTGGGAATTGATGGGGTTGTGAAGGAGAAGAAAATACTTTGCAACATTTCCCCAAGCGTTCAGAGTCTCGTCTTGTGGGACTTTAGCTCAGAATTCCTTTGGCCATTTTACCTGGAGATTTTTTTTGGGCTGTGTGTGTGTTTTTCCAGCTCACCTGGTAGACGAAAGCTTGGAAAGTACCTTCCTGCACTTTTCAGGCTCTAGAAGTGTGGACTTCAACTCCCAGAATTCCCCAGCCAGCTTGCTGGGCGTTTGAAGACCACCTAGAGAATTCTGGGAGTTGAAGTCCACACCTCTTAAAGTTGCCACGGGTGAGAAACCCTGAGAAACAACCATTGGGCTCAAATCAGTGTCGTCTGAAAATAATCGCTGCCCCCATTTAAACAACTCGGTAGCTCAATGCTGCTTCTTGGTGAAAGCTGCATGATTTATTTATTTTTTTCATTTGCAAACCGTAAACACGTTTTTTTAAGCTTCTTAGTACAGGTTCACCTTTCAGAATACGCTCCCCCTCCTTGCAACTCCCAATGGTCCTCGTTGAAAAAAAAAGTGACATAATTCCAAAAGTTGGCCCTGTCTGGGTGCTCCAAAAAGTGGGAACTGCTGTTAAAAAAATAAAAATAAAAAATCCTTTGCAATTTCTTTCAAAGGTTTAGGGAAGGGAGGACAAACTTCAGAGCCAGTCTGAGTTGTCTTTGTCTTCATGCAAATCTTCTCTGCTTTGTTACAGCGGGACTTTGGTTTCTCCCAAATGGAAGAACTTCAAAGGGTTGAAGTTATTGTGTCGAGACAAAATCCGACTCAACAATGCCATCTGGAGGGCTTGGTACATCCAGTGTGAGTAACTAACGCACAACGTTGTCCCGGGAGAGCTCTTAAAACGACCCTCCGTGTCTCAGTTAGGACCAGAAAGAGTCCAGTTATTTCCAAACCGCTGTAATTTGCTTTTTTCACGAGATCTTCCCTGCAAGAGAAGGAAATTTTTTATAAACCTGTTCTTGCAAACAGCAAAGGGGAGGGGTGGTAAAATATTATCTTTTAATATATCCGGAAGGAACTGGATCTTAATCTGTGGTCTGAACCCTGTGAAGAATTTGTAGGAAAGGAAGACACGCTCCTGCGTAGTCACTGTTTCTGCTTGGATTGCAGGAGAATTGTCGTTGGCCTCTCTTCCCTGGGCATAATCTTTGGTCCTGTATTGCTTTTTGTGGAAGTCTTCATTCTTGTTCTAATATTGTGGGTTTAAAAAAAAACCCACAAGGACTAGGAGAGGCATACATTATTAAATCATCTAAAAGAGAACGCCTGAAGTTGAAAATATCAAACCTACACACAGGAACCCACCTGGCCAATCCTCTCGCTCTCTTTCAGACCTAGAAAAAAGGAAGAACCCAGTGTGCAATTTTGTGACCCCACTGGATGGTTCTGTGGATGTCCCTCAGGTAGACCAGGTGGGCACATTAGAGCCACTTCTCCTGGCTCCCATTCTTTCTGAATCATTGGGGTGCCCAGCTTCATGGCCTTTAGTTGCTTCCTTCCTGAGACTCTGCCATATGGGATTTCCTGGAGGGGTTTGTGGGGAGACATCCCTGGCCAGTACTAGTGGCCTTGGGATTCCACATGCTGGTAAAGAGTTGAGTTGTGTTGTATGTTGAGTTGGTTGCATTGGGTTATGTTGAGTTGGTTGGGTTGGGTTGGGTTGGGTTGGGTTGAGTTGAGTTGGCTTGTCTGAAATTCCTTTGATTTCTTCTGTATGTTCTTCTTTTCCTTTTAGGGTAGCAGAACAAACGAGAAATATTGGAGGAGGCGAATTGATATAGTCATCCGAGAATATCACAAGTGGCGAACTTACTTCAAGAAAAGAGTATGTCTTTTTTGTTTTTTCATGGTTGACATTTTGGGTAAAAATAATTTTGTTTTGCCAGGGAGTTGCTCCATGAGCTCAGCTTGACAAGGAGCTTGACAGAGTTAGAAAACTTTCCTGTTTGCTCCAAGGATATTTGCTTTACGAACAATACAAGCTGACCTTGTAACACAACATCTTCTAACTTTCCCCTTTCTGCTGAATTGGGACTTCAGATTGCAGAATTCCCAGCTAGAGTCCACAATAACTGAGTTGATTCTCTTGTCCAGCAAACAGGCCAGGCTCAAATCAGGCAGCTTAGTCAAACAGCAGATAATGGGAGTAATATTTTGGGGGAGAGGGGGTCTTAAAGGCACAAGAATGGCCAGTCTTGTTTTGCATCTTGTCTGCATAAATTTGGGTATCAGCTGGGACTCATAGCCCTGTACTAAACCCATTTGGATCCCATAAAATGGGGGTCTCGAATTCTGTTCCAAGTTGCAAAATTATCTTCCTTCCTTCTCTCTTTTTTACTTTTGGTTTCACTTTCAGTTATTTCCATTTCCTTCCTTTTTGTTTTCCAGTTACAAAAGCACAAAGATGAAGACTTATCCAGTTTGGTCCAGGTAAACATTATTTTGGGGGGCTATTGCTTTTTCGGTTCAGGAGAGACCTGCCTAAGTTTTCCAATGAATGAATGACTGAAACGAACTCAGATTGTATCTCTAATTCATTGAATAGAGGAACTGCTCCTCCTGCAGGCTCAGGTAGAGCATTCTGGAAATTGGAGGTTTTACAGAAGAGCAGAGCAGGGGAAGGGCGGAGGAGGATGAAATCTACTGTAATGAGCTAAATAATCCAATAAACCTCTTTATTCTTTGAATGGAGCACTTAATAGTTTTCTTTTGATTCTGTTGGTTGTTGTTTTTTTGCCTATTCCAATGGGTAGCCCGTATATTCATGATCTAGCTCTTCTCCTAAATAGGCATCCAAGACAGACTTCAAGTTTTAAGGCATGAGTGTCCAATCTTGGCAACTTTTAAGACTTGTGGACCTCAATTCCCAGAATTCCTGGCTGGGGAGGATTCCATGCTAGCTGGGGAATTCTGTTTGCAGCAGTAACTGATTCAGCAGGCTTCATTAAATAGAAGAAACTTCTTTATATCAAATATAACCCATGAAGTAAGAATACAATGTCCAGAGCAGGTTTTTCCAACGTGGTAGCAAATACAAGCAAAAAACAAGCAGAGGAGAGAAGTTGTTTCAGTTTCAGTTGAAGAGCTGCAGAGCTAAGACACACCCAGGCTTCAGGCTGTTTCAGTCACCAATCAGCTCCCATTGGCTGATCTGTTGCTATGTCTATTCATTGGCTGACCTTGTTACCGTGTCTCTTCCAAGTCATGAACTCTCACACACTGACAAATTCTGGGAGTTGAAGTCCACAAGTCTTAAAGTTACCAAGGCTGGACACCCCTGTTTTAAAGGATTAATACCACTCTTAGTGCTAGAATCAATTTTTCGGCCTCCTTTCTCTCCTCTGAGGGAACGGCGGCTGTGCCCATCCTGTGGGGCTCCCCAGTTCCTCTACCACTTCACCTTTTCCTGCCCTCCCCCCCCCCCCATAGGACGATGGCTTCTTCAAGAAAGACAGCCCCATGGAACTGGAAGAGTTCTTCACCACTGACGATTACATGTCGGGGTCTTCGGATACCCTCTTCTCCACCCTGTCCAGTCATCAGCTGGTCACCTGGCCAAATTCGAAAGAGAGAGGTAGGGCTTTGCATTCGCCTCTTTTGGGCCTAGTGGCTGCTAGTCCCAAAGATGCTTTTTTTTTTTTTTTCTCAACTGGATCTCCTTGGGTTTTTTTTTTCTTTTTGAAGACGTTTCCCCTTCTCATCCAAGGAGCTTCCTCAGCTCTGACCGGATGGTGGGTGGAACGGAAGGATTTATCCTCCTTGCAGACAGCGGGTCATTTGCATCCTTTGAGAGGGTCATTGAGGCCACTTGGGATAAACCTACAAGTGGGCCTCAACGACTGAATGTTGGTCGTAAGTCGAGGACAACCTGTGGCTGCCCCTGTTAGGATCAGGTGGTATCCAAAGCTCAGCCCGGGCATCCTTCCTACAAACAGTGGGAATGCCCCCATCAGCTGCCCCTGGGAGGTATCGGACACCTTCCGTCCAAAAACACAGCAGAGGTGGGGACCAATTCCTGATTTTTGGGATCTGAAATTGGAATCCTTTTCCTGTTCTTCCTCTCCATGACTTCCAAACTGAACTCATTTGCGGAAGGATGCCTCCTAGTTTTTTGTTTTTTTCCCCGGCTTCCTTCCCTGCCGGCCACACCACCAAAATCTTTTTTTTTTTAAATATATTGTAAAAGACAAACTTTATTAAATATATACACTTTAAAATACACAAAATCTATTCACATACCTAATTCTGTCTATTACAGTGCAATTTTGGCAGTACCTATATATGTCACTCGTGTTTAAATTGTGTTGCTCATACAATTAATACTGTTTTTTTACTATTCTAACACTATATCTTCCTTATTTCTTTTACATATTCTTTTATCCATCAATTAACCAAATTTATATCATATAATATATACATTCATTATATATATATATATACATTCATTATATCCAACAATATAGTTTCCTACTCATTTACAACTTCTTTTATGTATCCATTCATACCATTTTTCCCATACCTTATAGTACTCTGAGACTTGCTTCCCTTTTAAGTCCAGAGTTAGTCTGTCCATTTCTGCACAGTCCATAATTTTCTGAAATATTAAACCTGAGTTCATTTCCAACACTGTGCCAGAGAGAAGATAGGTATTTAATGCCACACATAATTACTGCAGCAAGAATCACACCAGCGAAATCTTAACATTGTGTTTTTTTTCCCACGTCTTTTTAGCACACCTGGGCAATGCCGACATGATTCAGCCGGGTCTCTACCCTCTGCAGCCCAATTGGATGGAGACCTTGGAATTTTTCCCAGGTGAGCACGAGCGGTTCCGATTTTCCGATCTGTGCAGGCAATGGCGATCTTTAGACAGAAAGGATCCCTGTGGAATTGGACTGGCGGAAATATTGTTGTCTCAATTGCACAGAATTATGGGGCCCTGGGTTGTTGTCTGGCAGACATTTTGTGACCCAACTAGGTAGTGTCATCAGTGGGAGAGGAGTTGCTGTAGTGGAGGAGGAAGGAGATTGTGGAGACCTGGGTACTCTCTGAGCTTGGTGGGGGGGTTTTTTCAGACGTTTCATGACCCAACTAGGTAACGTCATCCATGCAGACTTAGATAATGAAACGTTTGAAGGAAACCACCAAGCTCAGAGGACACCAGAGTTCAGATATTATCTTCTGTCAGGAAAAATTAAAAGAGCTCCTTTACCTGTTCTTGCTTCACTTCCTTGCTAAAAATAGGTCTTTCTCCCTCCAGATTTTGGCTCGCGGTGATTTGCAGACTCTTTTCTCCTCCTGTTTTTATTTATCTTCTTGGGTGGGCTTCTGTTCCCTTGGGAGTTTTGGGGTTTTTTTTTCTCATGTTTACCAGTTGTGTAGTCACCCAGGCTAGAAACTTGAAATCCAAATAGACCACCGGTCAGCGTGTTGGGGTTTGGCACCTATCGGATTTCCCGCTTTCTAACAGAGGAAATATAACGAGGATCTGGTTCTTTTCCTTCTGTCTTGGCCAGATATTTTCGCCTCTCCTGCCACCACTACCTCCAGCCTGACATCCAGTGCCTCTTTGCCAGGGGCCATCGAACACGGTGCCCAGGTGAGAAAGGGAACAGGTGAAGCAGAAGTGGGGAGGTGAGGCGGGACAGGACATCCGAGTCAATGTTTTCCTCTTAGTTCTACGTGAATCTGAAGGCCGGCTTTAAAATTTCCCATCCTTTGTTTATTTATTGCAATGTTTGTCAACCTCGGCCAATTTAAGAATGTGGACTTCGACTCCCAGAATCCCCCAAAGGCTGACCTCTCTAGAGAACGGACTCTATGGTGGTGGGAGCTCATTAGCCCAATAATTTAAGCCAATGTTTCTCAATCTTGAGCACACTAAAGGGGGGGTGGACTTCGACTCCCAGAATCCCCCAAAGCCTGGCCTCTCTACAGAACGGACTCTATGGTGGCTGGAGCTCAGGGGTGTAGTTTAACCGATACTTTTTAAGCCAATGTTTCTCAACTTGGAGCACTTTTAAGTGAGGTGGACTTCAGTTCCCAGAATCCTGCTGGCCGGGGAATTCTGGGAGTCGAAGTCCACCCCTTTTAAAGAGCCGAAGGTTGAGAAACGCGGATTGGTTTCCTTTTCATTACCTGTAAAATAATAAATAGCCGTTATATTTATTGAAGAGGTCTCTTTTCTCTTTGCAGACTCCGAGCCTCTCCTCGGCCTCTTTGCGCAGCCCGCTTCCCACGGTGAACCTGGGAGAAGAGCTGGTGGCCCCTCCGGTGCCCGACTCCCTCCTCTCCCCCGACCAGTGCCTGGGCCTGAGGAGCGAGGACCCCTGCCTCCAGACCCCCGGCTTCCCCTCCGAGCTTCCCCTGGACAACCAGGGCCACTTCCTGCCTCGCTTCCCGGCTCTGGGGCTGCCCCTCCAGGCGGAGGTCCCGTCCCAACCGCTGCTCTCCTTAAACTCGGAGCTGGCCTTGCAGCATGTGCCCATCTTCACCACACCAGCCGAGGCGCCCAAGTTCGGCCCCGGCAAGCCTTCCGTCATCACTCACACCGCCTCGGCCACCCCCACGCAGAACGTGCCGGCCACCACCTTCAGCCACAGCCCGGCGGGACTCTTGGCCCCCCAGCAGCCCGGGGCGGGGGTGCCGTGTGCGCTGGCCACACTCCAGATGGCGGTGGTGCATCCCCAGGCGCTCCTGCAGCCGCCGGCCCCCTTCGTCCTCCCCATGGCCGGCCCCGGGCTAAGGGCCAGGAAACCCCAGCAGATTGCACCGGCCCCCACGGAGCCCCTTCCGCTGATGCTGAACAGCGCCTTCGTCTCCCCAGGTGAGGGGGGCTGCGTTGGGAGGAGGGGGGCAGTGGGCAGAAATAGTCCTCAACTTACGTCCACAGGTTGTATTGCCAAGGGGGAACCTTTGTTAAGCAAATCTTGCCCTGTTTTGTGACCTTCCTCATCAACAGCCATTAAGTGAATCATGGTAAAAAAAAAAAAAGCTCTTTTAGCTCCTGAGCACGTACAAAGGGCCTTGAGTGCACTAACCATGTTCGAGAATACAGGCAAGCCTTGACTTAACAGCATTTCACAGTTCGGCCCAAAGCTTCCGTCGCTAAGCAAGATGCAATTTCTCTTGCTAAACAAGACAGCGATTCAGTGAGTTTTGCCCCAGTTTCACGACCTTCTTCCTTGTCCCCCGTTGTTAAGCGAACTGCTGTGGTTGTTATGTCAGTCACCTGGTTGTTATGCGAATCTGGTGTCCCCATCGGTTTTGCTTTGTCAAAGAAGGTCGCAAAAAAAGGAGGATGGACCAACACCCCACCCCACCTGGAGATTCCACGACCGTCATAAACATGAGTCAGTTGCATCTGAATTTTGATCTCTTTCCTGAGTGTGGAGGATGCTAGAAGGTCGCAAGTGCGAAAAAGAGTGCGTTTGCAACTTCCGGCGGTCACTAAACGAGGCCTCGTGGGTGGTGGGGCCGGTTTCACATTTCGGTGAGAAGAGAAGAGACTGGTCCTCCTCCTTCCGTCGCCTTCCGCTCTGCAGAGAAAGCCAGGCCAGATAAGCCCCCATTCAGTCGAACCTCTCGTGCCGCTGCGGCTTGGCTCTGTTCCGCTGTCTGTGTGTGTGTGGGTGTGTGTTGTGTGTCATTGTGGTTGTCGTTTCTTCTCTCCCCAAGCCGGAGACTGCCAGCCCTCCAGACACGCCTCCCCTCACCCGTCGTCCGAGCAAGGCCTCCTGGGCCCTCCGTCCCCGAGCAGCCGGTCCAGGAAAGGCACACCTGAGCCGCAGGTGTCCCTCTTCAGGGTGAGTTGAAATAATCTCGGAATCCTGAACGAGGTTTCTGATCCTAAAGATCTGGGATCTGGTCCAGGGAGAGCGCCTTCACCCTCCGCGGCCCATCCGGATTGACGGGGCAGGACCCCTCAGCTTCAGGGATGGCTCTTGGGGGGGGGGGAAGGGGGGTGGTCAGAGAGCTGGGCCCTGCCTTGCACAGGTCCCAGGTCCTCCAATTATGACCCCAGAATGTATGTACGTTGCTAAGTGAGACATCTGTTAAGGGAGTCGTGCCCGGTATTAGTAACCCGGAATCCGGTTGACTTCAATTGTCAGAAGGTTTCAAAAGGGAAAATAACATGAAACCCACCCACCCCCATTTATGACACTGCAACCGTCATAAATATGAGTCAGTTGCCCAGTGTCTGGATTTTGATCTTGTGACCGCGGGGATGAAATGGCCATAAGTCCCCCCCCCCCCATGTGACGTTGTAACTTTGAACGGTCACTCAACAGAAGCCAAGGACTAACCTGTCCTCTCTAGATAAACGGGAGGGGGGAGGGGAGGGGGAGGAGGCCGGGGAATTCTGGGAGTTTGAGTCCACCTGAGAAACAGCAGGTTAAAGTAATTGGGGGAGGGGACTGTTCTGTCTTAACGGGCACAGAGTCGCAGAATGAAGCACATCTCGGCCGAGCAGAAGCGGAGGTGTAACATCAAGATCAGCTTTGGCGCCCTCAACAGCCTGGTCTCCCCCAACTCCAAATCGGTAAGCCCTTTCTTAGCGGGGGTGGGGGGTGAGGGGGCTGGACTCCCCCAAGAGATTTCCTCCTCTTCCTCTTCCTCTGTATCTGCCAATCATCGCCCCCTTCAAAGGAAGGTCTGGGTTGGGGAGAGACGCTTTCAGACCTCACATTTTATGGGGAGCTGGCTTCCTTCCTTCCTTTCGACCTGCCTGCCTGCCTGTCAATCATCCTCCCCTTTGATCCTATCCCTGCTTTCCTTCTGCCCATCCACTACCCACCCACCCATCCTCTCCATTGTTCCCTTCCTTCCTTCCTTCCTTCCTTTTGCCATCTATCCATCCTCTCCATTCCTATTCCTCCTTCCTTTCTTCCTTCGTCTCCTTTTTCCTATCCCTTCCTTCCTCCTATCCATTCCCCCTTCCATCCATCCTCTCCATTATTCCTATCCTTCGTTCCTTCCTTCTGTCTCCTTTTTCCTATCTCTTCCATCCTTTCCTTTCCTTTCCTTTCCTT
>JAEANM010028002.1:0-10441 GCA_017656035.1 Myanophis thanlyinensis
GAGAGAGAGAGAGAGAGAGAGAGAATCGAGGCTGGATGGCACAGAGTTTCAGCACCCTGGGAAGATGCAAGAAGCCTCCAGGACTAACGGATTCAGCAGAATCCCGCTCAGAAGAAACTCACCACACAAGGCTTCAGCTTTCCCAAACCGAGCCCGGGGTGTTGTGCATCTCGGTCTGGGGCTGGTTAAAAGGAACAGCGGGTACCCCCCGTCCCCTTCTGGTAAAAGGTCTGGGGTGCTAGAACAGCCCGGGATGTGCGATCCCTGCAACGGGTTGGCGTCGCCGGCACAACCCCGCATTTCCAGCGCTGGAGTGTTTAACTGGAGCCCGAGATGTTGGTTGGGCTTAGATAGGATGGATGGCTTCCTGCGATCCCACCACGGCGCCTCCTCCTCCTCCTCCCCAGCTGCGACTTGCCAGCTCGACCCGAGCACAAAAGCACAAGCGCTGCACGTCGCTCCTTCAACGCGTCCCTTCCCTCCTACACCCGTGGCAACCGGCGAACGCCGCCACGGTCCCCTTGGCCAGCTTCCTTTCCCCGCCGCTCGGCTTTGCACCCTCCTCCCGCGGTTCTCCTTTGCAGGCTGGCTGCCCCCCCACTCCATCTCCGAACCCTCCCCCTCCAGCCCCAATTGCCGGTACCCATGCTCCCTTCGCCCTTCCCGCAGCTGCGGCTCGGCCGGCTTTTTTACGCGCAAGCCTTTTTACGCGCGGCTTTTCTTTCTTTTCTTTTTTTTTTGCGCCCCCTCTCCGCCTCCTTCCTTTGGGGGGCACACGCCCCCCACACGCCCCCACGTTTCCTGCACCCCGATCTTTACAACCACCCCCTCCCGCAGCTCCGTTCCCCAGCCGTTCACCTGACTTTGGCCGCCACCGATGCCACGGCCTCGTTGCGGAGCGAGCGACGCTTGGAGACGGCCGTGCCCATGGTCTCCTTTGGCTCATCGCCGCCACGCCGCTCAGCCGCCGCCCATGCTGGTGCTCCCCACCCACCCACCCAGCCACCCCACGCCGGGGCCGGGCTGCAGTTGCCGCTGCTGCTGCTGCCTCCACCGGCCGAGCCCGATCCCCCAGCCTCGGATCCTCCCCTGCCGGGTGGATCTGCCGAGGAGCGCCGAAGGAGGAGGAGGAGGAGGCGCCTCCACCCGGCCGCCCCTCGGCGCGCACGGCGGCTGCTCATTGACTGCGGCTCCTCCGCCACCGGCGAGCATCTGTGCAAGGGGGGGTGGGGGGTGGAGGAGAGGCGGAGCTCAGCTATTAGGGGGTGGGGGGAGGGAAGGAAAGAGACCGGCTCCCGCCGCCCCCTTCAATCCTGGCGGGCAGGACGAAGCAGAGCTGTCCTTGCCTCCTCCTGTCGGTGCGCGCCCCGAGCTTGGATGGAGCAAGCCGGCGTGCCATCCGCTGCAATTTGCCTACGCCGCTAAGGATGGGCGAAGGAGACCCCCCACCCACTCACCCACCCCCAAATCCCGGACAGCGCCGCTTTGCCAAGCAGTCGGACAGAGCCCGAGCAAGGTTGAAGGGTTGGAGGTTCTCGGTGCTGTAGATTCTGTGCTGAGGACTGGGGGGGAGAGGGAGGGCTGGGGAGGAAAAGACCCCGCCGGGACCACCTAAAGAAAGTGGCCGTGTGCCCACCGGCCACTGGTCGCCGTCTTCAGCTGCCCGTTCTGTCCTTGGAAAGGTGTTAATAGGATGGGAACAATCTGTTTCGAAGACGGAACATCACAAAAAGTCTCAAATCTTAAGTGTTCTTTTAATAGGAAAGCCGGAGAATGGACTGTCCGCTCTGTGGGACACTTTGTCCTTTGGTGGGTGGGTGGGGGAGGCTGTACATTCAAGCCCATTATCTGCAACTGTCCTGAAACATTTCACTGCATTTCGCACCATGTATGACTGTGCATGTGATGAATAAAATTTGATTTGATTTGGTTCTAACACCCTCACAAGGTTGCTATGTAAAAATGCCTGATTCCCTCAACCTACAAAGCACAACCAAGTAGGAAAAGGGTAACACTGCCCTACATCACAACCATCGCAGAGTAACAACTGACAGACTGTACCCAGTCATACAGGTAGAATTAAATAAAGCCCTCCCCAAAACATCTTAAGTAAATCAAAAAACCCTGTAGCTCAAGTAGGAAAAACAAACAAAGAGGAGTCATCTGCAATGTACAGTGTAAGGATTGTGACAGCCTCCGTGTAGATAGAAGACTAGCCGAGGGCATCCGTGATTACCAACTAGCGGTGAAAAGACCTAACGAGAAGTCCTTCATTTCATAGCATGGGGACAGACTCAACCACAGCGTCAACTGGAATCTGTGAGCATCCCGTATCAAAGCCAAATCCAGAAACAGTAGAGAATTCCTGGAAGCTTGGCATTTGGACAAACCAGCCATCAACCGACACATGGAGATAAAGCACATTTACACCCCATTCGAAAGAGATAATTTAAAATTGAAAAAAAGCTAAGAAAATAGAACCCAAACGCATCCTCTCCAGCAGCCAACAACCGGATAAGCAAGGATTAATTCCGGACAAATAATCAAACAGAAAACAACGCATCAAGGAATTACCAAGGAGAAAATCACCCACAGCAGCCTGAACGATCCATGGATCAGGAAGCCAGGATAGGCTGCCTTCTCTAAGCATTAATTTATTTTATTTATACTACCAAAGCGGAAGGCAGCATAGTGTGCAAGTCCCAAACCCCAAGAAGTATGTGACAAGCATTAATTGGGGGAAACTGCACTGATTGGGAAGAGTGGGGGGTGGGTGGGGGGTAAAGGCTTATCGGAATAATTATGATTATAAATGCTGGATCAGGAAGATGTTGCCAAGACAGAGGAGAGCAGGGCAGGCTTCAGGATCCTGTCTTTGGTGGGTGGACAGGTAGGAAAAAATAGATGAAATAGTTGTGCTGATGAGAAACCAAGAAGAGAAGGACAAATAACAGAATAATAACAAGAGTTGGAAGGGTTCTTGGAGGTCTTCTAGCCCAACCCTCTGCTCAAGCAAATGGTTGTCCAATTTCTGTTTCCTGTTTTGGGATGTGAAATGGGAACTTCCATTCTCTCCAGTAACACTTCTCTGTTTTCAAATGGCCAAGAAGTCTAACAAACAGCAAAGAAGGACAATTAACTTTTTGTTTTTAAATCTAGAATAGATAGACCCTTTTTTAAGAAGGGGGGTTAGGAAACTTTTGAAGCTTCCAGCCCTCGGCTTAAAGAAAGACCCTGTCGTGCCCATTTTACAGACTTGGAAACTGAGGCTGAAAGACCAACGTGGTCAAAAAGGAGGTTTAAATCCAGACAGATGGATACTCAACTGCTGGTTTGTATTTGCTCCTTTTCTGGCTGTCTTTAAAAACCTCTCCGATGCGTCATCAAATTTCTATAAGAAGCAGTTTCGTATCACACTTTGTTCCCATTGAGCTATGGCTGAAGGCAAGAATATTATCTGTCTGATGGTTTCCTGTTCAGACGGCAAACCTTATTACAGATTTTTGTTTTGTTTTTCCCCATACAAGAATCCTACCATCGATCTTCTCACCCTCCAAGTCCACATTTCCAACATAATGTTTCATTTCCAACATTTTGCCCTTGGTTCTCTTTTTCTGCTTCGATGGGAAGGAAAGCCAAAATAATTGCTATACTGTGTGCCTTTGAGTTAGCATGGCCTGTATCAGGTCCCTGCAGTTTTCTTGACAAGGATGTTCATAAATGGTTTGCCATTGTCTGCTTCCGAGGGCTGAGAGAGAGAGGCTGGCTCAAGGTCATCTTGTTGGCTTCATGTCGAAGGCGGAACTAGAACTCACCATCTTCTGATGACTGGCCCAAAGTCACTCAGCTAACTTACACGTCGAAGGTGGGACTACAACTCCCAGCCTCCTGGTGATTGGCCCAAAGTCACCCAGCCAATTTTCCTGCCTAAGGTGAGACTAGAATTCACTGTCCCCTGGTTTTGAGCCTGATGCTTTAACCATTACCCCCAAACAGGTGTGAAGAGAACTATTGACAAAAATTTGTTACAGCAAAATCGAGTTCCTGTGACGGTGGGCTAGGTGGGTTGAAGCTATTCTATAACTCTCTGGCTTTAAAAGGAGAAACTCCGCTGTTTGGATGTGTTGCCTCTTCAAATTAAGTGAAGCCTCCGGGTTCAGGAGCAGTCTACCTTTGACTTTCAAATCAACAGATGGGAGGGGGAGGAGAGAAGGGGGCAGCAGGAAACCTTCCAGAGTTATCCATTGTAACACATAGGATGCTGGCTTAAAACAACCCCCTAATTCAGCCTTCCTATTTTTAGCAGCCATCCCTTGCGTTTCATTTACCAACCAAGATGCGTCGGGTAGCCGAAATAGCATGAAATGCTCACAAGGGAGTGGAGTGGGGGGGGGAGAGAGGAGATTGACCTGTGTTGTTTGTCGAAAACCTGTTAATCCTTTGGCGTGGCTAAAAATAGGGCAGCCAAAATGGAGCGGTTTTCATGGGCTCGAAATCCTGATTATTAAGCAAGAAAAAAGAAATTGAGCAGGAAGAAGATTCGAAAAGAGCATCCTGAAAAATTAGCCCAAAATTGAACAAGTGGCCTGCAAACAGCTTTGGCGCGTTGCATTTTCCGCTTGAGTTTTCGTGATCGGCAAGGATCTAGTTCGATCAAAGAGCTCAAGCCGCCGCTTTTTGCCGGGATCCACTGTCGCATCCTCAGACTTACGGGATCGAAACCGAACTCATTTTAACTGGTTTCCATTTTAATTTCAGCTCATTCTCCAGCGGTTGGATCCTCCTGCCTGCTCCCATTCTCCTCCCCCCGCTGGGATCTCTTATCAGCCTGGAACCAAATGGGAAAAAGAAATTGGGGGGGGGCACTATTTGCCCTGGCAAAAATTTTAATTACCAGCATTGTTAAAAACAAAATAAAACACGCACACAAAAAAAGACCAAACAAAAATTTGTCTCCTTGCTGAAATTAAAAAATGATGATGGAGGGCACATGCCAGCTATGATTTTGATAAATCTCTTCTGGGACAGATAAAAAAAAAAACCAGAGGAGGAAGAACATGTCCTTGTTTTAATGACCCCAGCAAAAAAAAAAATAAGTGTCCAATGCATTAGATGGGAAGAGAGATGAATGCAGGGAGTTTTGCTCCATTTTAACGAGCTTTCTGGCCGTGCCGTTGTGAAGTTAGCAATACGGTCGTTAAGTGAATCTGACTCCCCCCCACTTTGACAATGCTTGTCAGGTCGCAAAAAGAGGATCGCATGACCCTGGGACGCTGTGACTGTCATAAGCATCTTAATTCTAATCAGGTGACCAGGGAGAGGAATAGCGCAACGGTCGTTAAGAGTGAAAAACAGCCACAAAGTCACTTTTTGCATTGCCGTTGTAGCTTTGAACGGTCACTAAGCGATAGTTGAAGGCTACCTGTACACAGAAAGAAGAAGAAAACCACCCTCTACGTTGATCTTCTCAGCACCTCATTCATTACGGTTCATGAGGACTAGAAACACGCCCCAGGATTTTACCGCAGGATCTTAAAAAGACTTAACTGCTCCTGCAGTTAAAACCAACCTCGTCCTCTCTTAACCACCAATTTGAATTAGAAATGGGTTCGGGTGTTTTTTTGCTGCACTTTCCAAGAAGTTGCAGTTTAAGACGTGAGCAGATATATATATATATTCCCAGCCTTCGCAGGAGGGGCTATTCTCGAGTCTCCATCTGTTTCTCGGAGGAAGGAAAAAAAGAAAGAAAGAATAATGTCGTTTTTGAAGCGCATCTCTAGGAACGGGTTTGCCTACACAGTGCTGGGTTGTTGGGGTTTTTTTTATTCTCTCCCCCGATATTCCCCCCACTCCACCCCACCTGGTGCAAAAAACCATCCACCGCACGGCGTTTCCAGCCTGTCGATGATTGTTGGATTGAAAGTCCCGGTTTGAACCAGGCTGGAGCCTCGGTTCCACTTGGCGTTGATCTCGAAGAGGCAGAAAATTAGCGAGGATGCGTTCGTCGACCTTCGATGGTCACAACAGGGAACTCCATCCCAGCTTCCAACAGAAAAGCGATGTCATCCCAAAGGTGCTGTCTTTCTTTATCTTTCTTTTTTTATTGCCCCAAGAGGCGACTTGGACTTTGTTTTTTCTTCGAAGACGTTTTGCTTCTCATCCGATAAGCTTCTTGAGTTCTGACAATGGTGGGGAAAGGAAAGATTTACACTCCTTGCCGTCAGCTGGTCATTTGCATCCTTGTAGAGAGACGCTGAGGCCACTTGGGGTACGTTCAACAGATTGGGAGGGATACGACATCATCTATCTCCAGTCTACAACATCGTGTATCTACAACACGGTCCTTTCAACAGGTCCAAGAAGGCTCCCCACCCATTTGCACCACTCTGGTGACCCTGAGGACACAGGCAAACCTCCAAGGGACGTCAACGACTCTCTAAAAAGGATGCAAGTGACCAGCTGTCTGCAAGGAGCATCAATCCTTCCCTTCCCCACCATCCGGTCAGAACCAAAAAAGCTTCTCAGATGAGAAGCGAAACGTCTTCCAAAGAAAAACCAGAAAGTCCAAGTCGCCTCTTAACAAAAAAGTACCTCTGGGACGATCTCCATGACCTAGTCCTCGACCTACAACAGCCCATTTAAAAAACCACTGTTCAAAAGTTACAACGGCGCTGAAAAAAGGCTGGGTTTCCTCCTCCCACACACTCACGACCTTTTCAGTCACACAGTTCAAAAATTCGAACGCCTGGCAAGCGGCACGGCGTTTTGCGCGATCCCCCCTTTTGCAACCTTTGCGGCGAGAAACGTCATAAAACAGGGTAGGGGGCGGGCCCGGAACGCACTTAAGAATGGTCTCGCTTAGGCAGAGCAATTTTGGGGCTCCACTGCGGTTGTAAGTCGAGGACTACCTGTATCGCCATGAGCAACACACACACCCCCAGTCCTCAAATACCACCCTTTCATTTGGATTTTGTTTGAACAAACGCGGAATGCCCCACCGGTGTTTTTGAGCCACGGGTGCACACCAGGATATGGTTTCCAGCTCTTTATTATTTTCTTTTTAAGAACCCCTGAGGAATGAGAGAGAGAGAGAGAGAAAAGAGAGAGAGATTTGGCAGAACAATAATCCAGGATCGGTAGGCTCTGTGTTGGTCAGAGAGGAAGGAGGGCCCACGAGAGCATAAATTGAAAAGGACGCCGGTATAAATAAGTTTTGAGGGTTTTCCGCCAAAGTTTTTAAGGAAGGTTAAAAAAAGCAAAAAAAAAAAAAAAAAAAAAACCCAGCCTCTTGCAGGGACTCAAGAAAGCGCCTTCTGCAGGAACCGCAACGTTGTTCGAACGGATGTGTTTGTGTGAAAGTCACTGCTGTTGTCATCACGACTCATGTTCTTCCCCCCCCCGGGGGGGCAGATGGCTTCCATCTCAAAACGTTCGGCTGTGAGCAAAATGCGCGTCCCCTACGCTTAGCTGCAAATTGTCACCCGTCGTGGGGGGGAAACCTTTTGTTCCCCCCTTTGGAGACGCCGTCACCCGAGCTGAACTCGGTGGGATCTGGGTGGGCTGAAGAATGCCAAGTCCGGCCTCCGCTTCCCCTCCTCGTCCTTTCAACCCAGATTCATGCAAAGAACCTTCCCTCTCGGTTCGCACAACGGCGCCGGAAAGCCCCCCGAGTCGCCATCCAAAGTTTTTGCGGACTCCGATCGATCGGTTGGCCAAGAGCTCGCCTGTCCATCAGCCGATGCCGATCGCTTTTTGGGGAACCTTGGTTGTTTTTGAGGTTTTTTTGTACCGAGAAACGAGATGGGCTGGGAGAGGCGCCGATGGCTTCTCTGCTAAGGAAGTTGGCAATGAAGGGGAGGGGCAAGGAGGAGCAAGCCAGGTGGGCCAAGATGGGTTTTGGAGTCGGACGTGTTATGCTGCTAGTTGGCTGTCTTCGGAGTTGCTGCGGATAGGTTTTCGTAGCCGGATTTCTGGATCCTGCTGGAGATGAAAGAGGAAAATTTATATTGGATTGGGCTTTGAAGTTTCCTCTCCTGGAGTCGTTCTGAGATGTCATGGTTTGGTCTCTCTGACCCTTACAAATCTGATGATTGCCCAGGGTCATGTTGATGGATTGATTTGAATTCTGCCTTTATTATTTTTATATATAACACAAGGCAGCACATGTCCAGCATACCTTCTTTCCTCCTCCTATTTTCCCCACAACAATCCTGTGAGGTGGGTTAGCAGCAGTGGCTCTTCCGTCCCAAGGACCGGCCTATAGATTTCCACTGCTCTCCTCTCCTCTGCCTTCTCCTCCTCCTCTGATTCGGTTGCTGGAGGGGCTGGCGGCATATAGCGTTATACTTACAGAGTCATAATATTCTTCCGTTTGGCTGCTCAGGAAATTGACATAATCATCCTTCTGGATGTCAAAGATCTCCTCTTCGTATTCGGTCTGGTAGTCAGATTCATCTGAACGGGAGAGAAGTTGGAGGGGGTTTATTTTAAGCCAGGGTCAAGGTGGGAAGGAGAACACTAAGCTGACAATCTCACACGGGATCTCCTGCAGAGCAGCTCAACTGGCAAGATAGGGGCAAGAAAAGTCGTAAAATGCTGAGCAGAGCTCAGTTGACCAATGTCTCAAGACAGAAATTTTGGGCTCAACTGTGGTCGTAAGTCGAGGACTCCCTGTATTAAATAAACCAATATTCCAGAGGTGGAAATCCATGTGTCTAACACACAAATTGACCCAATCTTAATCTAGGATGTCCTACAAGGAAGAGGCTGAGTTTTGCTCACATCTAAGACCCATGCCCAAAGGGATCATCTCAACCCGTGTCTTCCACGAGGGGCTGCACTTTTTTTATCATAAGGTGGAGTTCTGGACCAGCTACGATGTCGTCCAGTTTAGGTAATGAAACGTCTTGCCAAGAAAACCAGAGAGTGCCCAAGATCCCTCGTTTCAACCCTGAGCTACAAATATTCTCCTTTATTGATCATGGCTTGTCTCTCTGTCTCTCTCCCACCCTCCGTTTGCTCACCATCCATTATGATGGCCTTCACCGGTTCAATTCGGGAGACGATTTCAGCCAAATCCGTGAAAGAGGTCGTGGGGCATGTCATGTACTGAAAAAGGAGGACAAGAAAGAAAGAAAGAAAGAAAGAAAGACAAAAAAAGAATGAGCACTGCTCGGTTATCTCGGTCATGGTCAGGCCCAAGAACCAACAAAGACATGTGGAATTACCTTCTGAACGGCAGCTTTATTGCCATTCGCCCACAGACAGAATCTTGCCAGACTAAAGCAACGATCCGCATAACTCTGGCTATCCTTTGTGAACTGCTAGGGAGGCCAACCCTTGGTGTGGGAGAGAGAAAACCATCCCGGCCAAAGGGCCCCTCCCTCTTTCAAAAGAGGGACAAGTCAGCTAGGCCCACGGAGCGCTATCGAGCGAAGCTTGGATCAATGTGCCGCAGCGCGACGGCCAGAACCTGTTCCTTACTTTAATTGGATGCATTTACTCAGGATTACAGCCGACGTCCAGAAATTGTGATGACTCGGCTTTGCAACTGGGCCAAAGACGGGGACAAAGGCGGCATTTCAAGTTGCGTAGGGCACTCAACAAACAAAGGGAGGAGAAAGGGGGAAGGTCCTCCTGCCAGGGTTCAAGGGACACCAGCGTGGCTTGTGGCGGGCTCGATGTCGCAATTCCCCATTTTGTGTCGGGAGCATCCTTGCCCAACCTGAGCGGCTGCGTTTTCCTCCAGACCGAGAAAGATCTCAGTTCTTTGCCTGCCACCTCAGCTTTACTGTAGAATTAAAAGTAATGAGCTGTTGTCCCTTTTGGCTCCCAAAAGTGGAAGATCTGGAAAAGGTTCAGATCTGCGGCACCGGCCAACTGGGGGAAACCTCAGGAGGTTAGGAGGCTCTTGGTTGAGCCGCCTTCACAAACACACACACACACACACACACAAACACACACAAACACACACACGTCCCACGCATGATGGGATACTCACGCATGATGGCTTAGACTGGCAACCTTCCTGCCGGTCCTTCAGCATCTTCTCCAGGACTCCGCTCCGGCACCAAACGTTAAAAACCGTCTTCCCGTGTTGGTAGCCGACTTCCTGAAAGGCGGAAAGGAAAAGAAAATGCCAGGTTGGGGGGGAGGGCAGGGGGGCAGGAGGAGGCGGGGGGGGGGAGAGAAAACGTGGACCCGGCCTGCTGCAGGGCTGGGGCTGTGGGGTTTGGAAATCAGTTGCTGGCAACTCATAGAAACGGGGAGTGTGGGTGAGCTAGGCCGACTAAACTGGAGGGGCTCAAAAATAAGACGGGACAATCATTGGATGGGGATGGTATAAGCGGCCTACTGCCTTGAGCAGAGGGTTGGACTAGAAGATCTCTTGAGGTCCCTTCATCCTGAGTCTATTGCCTGCCTGCCTGTCTGTCTACCTACC
>JAEANM010028004.1:0-10440 GCA_017656035.1 Myanophis thanlyinensis
TTTTAAAAAATTTTAAATTTTAAATTTTATATAATTTTAAATTGTTATTTTTTTAATTCATATTTTTAAATTTATCTCTGTATTTTAAGTTTTTTTTAGTTCATTGTACACCACCCTGAGTCCCTTGGGAGAGGGGCGGTCAAGAAATCTAATAATAAACTAAACTAAACTTATGCCTATTCATTTAATGACTGTTCAAAGGTATGATGGTGCTAAAAAAGTGATTGGTCTGGTCCTTGCACTTATGCCCATCACAGAGTCCCCATGGCCATAATATGATCAAAGTTTGGGCACTTGGCAATCGGCATGTATTTACAACAGTTGTAACATCCTGATCACTATTTGTAACTTTTGCGGGGGCGGGGGGACCTTCTGACAAGTAAAGTCGCTGGGAGAAGGCAGATTCTCTTAACAACGGTGTGATTTGCTTGACGAGCATGACAAAAAAGATTGTAAAACTCTGACTCACTTAATGACTGTGTCACTTAGCGACAGAGATTCCAGTTTGAATTCTGGTTGTAAGTCTAGGGCAGGCCTGCGCATTATGTCGATCGCAATCTACCGGTCGATCGCAAATGTAGTATGGGTAGATCGCATGGCAACTGCTTATTTTTGCTTCCTGGACGCAAGGGCTGGAGGTGCCCTACTACTTACCTTTGGATAATTGGAGCCAGGCCTCGCACACCTCTGCCCATTTCTTCTGCAGCCAGCAAGCCTTTCCTGAAGACCTCTGTAGCTGATAACAGAGCTCCAGACCGATCCAGAGCTCTGTTATCGGCTACAGAAGTCTTCAGGAAAGTCTTGCTGGTCTAAGTTTTGTATTTTGTTTTGACTTGGTCATTTTATAAATAACTCACAAGCCAAAAAAGTTGTGGGCACCCCTGGTCTAAGGCTTTGCATAATTACAAGGAGCCATTTACATTGCCGAGCCTCAGCATCAGAATCAAATAAGAAGACCCCAAAGAGATGGCTGCCTAGCATCCTATAAACATAGCCGGTGATAGGGAAGCCACCTCCTTCCTTGGTCACTGAACTAATCTTATTTTAGAATATTTTTGCCTGTGTTCTACTAGAATCTGCCTTCCTATAACCTAAGACAAGTACCGCATTCCTAACCGGTTATGGTTTCTTCTTTTTTGACATTTTTATTAAATAGTTGTGCTTTCCTTCAGGCCGAACTCTTATTCCACCCTCATTTTTATTTTCTTCTTAGAGCTAAATAAAAGTTGCTGTGTGCAATTCCTCAATCCCCACCCTGAAGAAACAATTTTCTTTTTCTTTTTCTACTTTGCTTTCCTGATGCTTGAAAATTAGATTTGGATTTCTCTTGGGATTTAACTTTCAACTTATTTTATTGCTGTAGCTGGCTGAGAGCATGATTGCTGAGATGGATCTTTTCTCGGCAATCCCCCTCTCTAAAGTCTTTTACCTTTCCAAAGCCAAACACCAATGGGATTTTGATCTTTGAATATTTTGCAGACCGTTGGAGACATAATGGCACAAGGAATGGTAGAACATTAGCACGGAATCTCTTTTCAACTTGCAACCGATCACTGCACTCCATTTTCTGAGAATATCATTATACTTACTGTATCTTCTCCCTCAAACATATTTTGAATATAAAGTCTCTTTTATTAAACAAACTTGGAAAAAAAATCATTACATTAAAATATGTTTAATTCCTTCACTTTTTTTCTTATAGGATTTACTGTCCAGTTTCCTGATCATTCTTAATGCTGTTCTCTAAACTTGCTTTGGTTAGGCAAAACAGTTATCCTTCATATAGCATGTGGCCCAAACTACAGACAGCATCGAGATATCTCTTGGCAAGGTTTTTTTGGTCATTTACTCTCCTCTGAGTTGGACACTAAAAAAGGATCAGACTTGAAAACTAGTACCAATGGAAGATAATATTTTACCTCAGGGTTGAATCCTTGGTCCTCGGTGCACTCTGAGCTTGGTTATTTCCTTCCAGATCTTTTTATACCCAACTAACATCGTCAGTGCTAGAAGTGTATTGGTTTTGCTCTAAGTATATACAGTAACTTGCTTTATCAGTGTGGATAGAAGTGTTGTTTTCTCCTTGGTAGTTCCTTGATTAAGTTGCTGTTTATGATTTGATTGATTGTCTGAGTTGGTAGTTCTTTGATATAAAGGCAATGGCAAATTGCTTTCATATTATGCCAAGAAAACAGTATGGTTGTATCATTAAAGTGAACCAAAATCAAAATTGACATAAGAGCATCTTTACTGCCATTTCTTCCTTTGTCCTTTCAAATCAAATTAAATCAAATCAAATCAAATCAAATCAAATTTTATTTGTCACATACAGAGTCATACATGGTATGAAATGCAGTGAAATGCGTATGCGACCAGTCGCGACCATAGTAGTAGAGCAAGAGGATAGTCTCTAGACAGAATAAGGTAATTTAAGAATAAGTTAGGAATGAGGTAGTTTGTGGGGATTCCTGTTTAGTCCTATTGAGTCCTGAGTGTTGTTATGGTTTAGGGTCCATATTGCCTGTGAGAAGAAGTATTTCCTTAGTCTTTCTATGTTGGCTTTCAGGGAGCAGAAGCACTTTCCTGACCGCATCATAGTGAACAGTCCATTATTGGGATGGCTGGGGTCCTTCACTATCTTCCTGGCTGTAGTCCCACATCGTTTGTTGTAGATGAAGTGCAGTTCAGGGAGCTTGGTGCAGATCATGCGCTCTGCTATGTGCACCACCCTCGGTAGAGCTTGCATGTCCTGCATGGTGCTGTTTCCTTTTCATAAACAAATCTTCCACCATGTACACATTTTTTTTTTCAAATAAATGACAGAACCATCTAGGGATCGCATATGTACAGAAATACAAATGCCAAAGAATTCAAAATTATATAGATTTGACATTTATATTACATGTCTTTTTCTGTTTCTCACTGTCAAATCAGGAAAGATTTAAATTAATCCTCAAGTTGGACAAGGAGAGCTTTCATTCTTGATAAGGCCTGTTTTGTTCCATTTTAACTCTAGGTTCAGTATACTATTACAGCCTTAAAGAAGGCATGTTTATATAAGCACCCTGCCCTGCTATTAACTGATAATGTGTGCTGGACATGGAGAAGATACTTTCAGTTAGCATTAGAGTAAATCCATACTCTACTGAGAATCTTTTACCACATGTCTCAACCAATTTTTGAAGTCTACAAGACCCAAGGGGAACCACTGTCCTTTTCAGTCATTGAATGGCACTTGTTTGATTACACTTATACTTGGAATCAAAGACATCCTGATATCCTTACCAAAAATGGAAAAGATACAACTCACTTGTAGATTAAGGAATAGAAGAATACCTCAAAGCATACATTCCCAACCCAGATGTCCACAGAATTCTCTGCAGTGACCTTACCAGCTGGGGACTTCTGGAAGTTCACACTGAATGAAGCAGATCAGAGCTATTCAGCCCACCAACATCTTCTCGCCTCTCCTCATTCCTCTTTCTTTCTTCATCCATCAATTAGCACTCTTCTTGCACAAGTCTCAAATCTTCCACATGAAAGTTGCACAAGAATATAGCTGTCCTGCAAACCGAAATGATTTAGAGTTGCACAATCACGCAGCTGTGCTCCTGCGTGGGAGAAGTTTCTTCCCCCACCCTTTCAAAAAAAAAAAAACTTTTTCCAAACAATTGTACATGAAATCTCATATTCACAATTTACTTGCTTTTAATTTATTCACATGATAAACAAATCACTGGAGATATTATAACAGGAAATCAAGGGTATTTTTCTATGCAATCATACAGTCTGCTTCCCAAGTCCCATTTCAAAGTTCTTTTGCAGACAAGAACACCTATGGAAACAATGTTGTTTCTTTGTAGGAACAGCTGTAACAGACACTAATCTATAATATAAAAAGCATTAGAATTCTGTTTGTTTTCATTTTGGTAAATCTTCTTTTGCTCCTGAGCAAGTGTGATGCCCTAACTTTCCTCCCGCCTGAAAAGCCACTCCGAACCTCTCTGAATGGCAGAAAAATTGCAGGGCTGAAGAACAGCTGAGTAGCTGTGTGTCGATGAAACAAAGTGTTTGAACTTAGGTATTATTCCTCTGGGATCATATTGTGGAAGCACTTCATCAAGTCAAGGCAAGGACCTTTGAGAGTGGATTCAAATACTGTTAACCTTCACTTTTTTATATTTTTCATTACCTATCAAGCCGAGCCAAAATCAGGAGTATCCACAGAAATAGGGTTAAAAAACAAATCAAGATGGTGGCAACAGCCATGTGATTAAAGACTTGGCCAACAATACATGCATTGTGATATGCATAAGGAAGAGAGACTATCTTAATTTTTTTTGACCCTGCTTGCTGATCCTCCTGGCCAGAATGATTGACTTGAACATACTATAGTGAATTGAATGTTTTTATTTTTATTTTTTATTTTACTTGTTTGTCAAACATGTACAAGATAGCAGGTATAGGTATGAACATGAACATAAACAAAGGAAGTAAGTACAGATAAATGGGGACAGTAAGACAGGGACGGTAGGCACGCTGGTGTGCTTATGCATGCCCCCTTTACGGACCTCTTAGGAATGGGGTGAGGTCCACGGTAGACAGTTCGAGGTTGAAGCTATGAGGGTTTGAGGATGTAACAATGGAGTCAGGTAGAGCATCCCAGGCATTGACCACTCTGTTGCTGAAGTTGTATTTTCTGCAATCGCGTTTGAAGTGGTTTACCTTGAGTTTGTATCAATTGTTTGCCTGTGTATTATTGTAGTTGAGGCTGAAATAGTCATTGACAGGTAAGAAGTTGTAGCAGACAATTTTGTGTACTGTGCTTAGATCAGACTGCAGGTGGCGCAGTTCCAGATTATCCAAGCCCCAAAGTTCAAGTCTGGTGGCATAAGAGATTCTATTGTGACTCGAGGAGTGGAGTACTCTTCTCGTGAAATACCTCTGGGCCTGCTCAGTCGTGTTAATGTCCGATATACAGCGTGGATTCCAGGCAGATGAGCTGTATTCAAGACTTGGTCTGGCGAAGTTTTGTATGTCCTAGTTAGCAGTACAATGTTACCGGAGAAGAAGCTTTGCAAGATTAGGTTAATAACTCTTGATGTCTTTTTGGCAATGCTGTTACAGTGTTCTCCATTAAGTCTAACCGGTAGGTTCCCAAAACCAAGAAAAACATCCTAAGTAACTTCAGAGCAGTTTCTTTTATCTGCTTGCCAAACTAAACTACTTCCATCATTAAAAAATAAACTCCGAGAACTTCTGGGAGGAGTTGTCTTGATTTTCTTCCTCCTAACTGAACTATCTAAACTTTGATGTCTCTTGCTACTCTGGAATGCAGGCCCTCCCTCCTGGGAATCCGGATCAGATTCCACCAAATTAACTCTGCCTAGATATGTAGTTTTGTCCTAGTTTGTGAGAGGAAGGAAGATGAATGATGGAGTAGAATTACGGTTTGGATGCCACAAAGTTCCTTCACACAAAGTCCTTCTAGAGCAGTGCTTCTCAACCTTGGTGACTTTAAGATGTTTGGACCTCAACTCCCAGAATTCCCAGCTCTGCTGGCTGGGGAATTCTGGGAGTTGAAGTCCAAACATCTTAAAGTCACCAAGGTTGAGAAACACTGCTCTAGAGGAAAGAAGGATCTAAGCCACCCTTAAGATTACTGCCCAAACTGAAGACAATGGTATTTGAAGACCATATCAGAGAGGGTTTTAGAAGAAGACAAATCACTTTGCAAATCCCTGGTGATAGCTCAATGGTGAGATCACTCCAGGTAGTTTTAGGAAAGATGAGCCCACACACTTTGCGTTGTCCAGCTGCATTGTTGCTGTAGGGAAATCATTTGAAATTGGCAATTACTTGTTTTTCTCTTGAAAAACAAAAACAGATTAAAGAATGAGGAATATAAAACCATTCTTTTGAAAAAAGATGGAAGAGTTTTAAGCCTTAGACTTTCAGTAAAATTATTTCTTCATCAGACTACATCCATTCTTCATCAGACTACATCCATTGTGTACCTGAATATTGGCTAATTTTAACATTCCCTAATAAGGGGTTGTTTGTTAATTTAAATATAGTCTTTAATTATATCTCTCGGCTAAAGTATGGAGGTATAAATATAATCTGAGAGCTGATAGGGGATGAAGAGCTGAACAGAAACTGAATTACCTGCTTTGCAATAAATCTCTCTAGTTATTCCTCTGTCACATTTAACTGGGTCAATAGCAAGAACATTTCTTTTGAGAATACCAGAAAGGAGTTGATTGACCCACATGGTTAAATTTAGCCCAAAGAAACTCTTATATATACAGGGTTAAACTAACTCCTTCCAGTCAGTCATGTTGCGGGAATGCTTAAACCCAAGTAATTAACCCATTCTGCCTACTGAATCTTTCAAGAAACAGTGGTAGAGAAGGAGAAGCTGAAAAAAGCACCCTTTACAAAATTCACTGCCAACTCAATGCACAGAAAAAAATACTTCACAAACTCTGAGTGGCTGGGCCGCCGAAGCCACACCCACCGCTGCCCCTCTGGCCAATGAGGAAGGTCATGAAGATTCTCCTTGTGAAAGAACTCACGGACACTAAACCTGTCTTGGAGAAGGTGACTCAGATCTCTATTCCTCACATTGTGACATTTGATCCATTTGGCATGATTATGAACTACCAAAATCACTGGTAAAACAGATTTAACTGGATGCGCATCTGAGTTACATGTGTGGATAGATTTCTACTCAGCCTGAAAATAACATGGAAATTGTACATTTGCCTGTTCCTCTTTCCTTTCTGTCAGAAGAGTGATGTATGTAGCATTGATAATCTCATTCAAAATTACACAATAACCCATATAATTTTTAGGGTATAAAAGTAAGCACTTCTCTAATGCTGTTTGTTTGTTTGTTTTTACTTCTTCATATTAGACAAATCCACCCTTCTGGGATGTTTTGTAGATCTTAGAGAAACCTTCGAAGTACTCAAGAAAAGAAAAACACATCAAAATACAGCATTAGCATAAGACAAGCGTGTTCAGTGTACAAGGGTTGGCTGACACTTCATAGCAACAGGAACAAGGTAATCAGATTTGGGGAGAGATGGAAGAGCATTGAGAAGAGCCAAGTCTGATGTTTATTTCTTATACATGGTCGTATGTTCTTGGTCTTCGCATGGTTCAGAAATGTTTATGAAGAAGCTCTCTGGTTCTTGCAAAATATAGTGCTCTTCTGCTGTTTATTAAAAAAAACCCCAACCTGACGTCTTTTAGGGTTCTGTGCCAACCTGAAATCGAGCTGCTGTAATGAAGAGCAGACCTTTGCAAGGGCCAAAGCACCACTTTGAATCATTTCTTAGCATCAGTCCAGCCCTGGGTGGTTTCCCCCATTGCTTGTTTCCATATTTATTTGCTGTCTTTACCCAGGGAAAAGGAGATTATATTGAAAATGCTGCATTTACTTACACATAAAGAGCAAATCTGATCTATTTAAGCAGAGAAAGTAAACAATTGACTAAACTCCATTACATCAATAGGAACAAGTTATCTGCTGAATCATTTGCCTCCGGAGACACTATTCCAGATTCCCTTTGATCCATTATGTCAATGGGGGGAGAGCATCTATGGCATCCCTGCTGCTCAAGTCATTGAAGGGTTTCAATTATGTACATATTTTAAAAACAAATGCATCCAATAAAACTTTGGATGAGAATGAAACAGAACTAGAAAATGAATTCATTTAGTTCTAACTAGAAATGAGCCTTATATAACTGTATTAAGAACCCTATAATCACCAGTCTGTCTGTCTGTCTGTCTGTCTGTCTATCTATCTATCTATTTCTCTACCTCCTCTCTTTTTGGATTATTTTGGTGAGGTATGGGTATATTTTCTTATGCCAAATTAAAATGTGATACCAGTTCTTGAGCATAGTCTCTATCAAAACATAGCCAATGGAAATATTAAGGCTGTGTAAAAAAAAGTTCTGGGGGAATTTAGAAACTGATCAAAATGATTCTAAAATCAAGTAATGCCTTTTAATTGTGTTCTTATGGGATTTAGCAAAATAATCCATGTTGAAAACATCTGAATGTGACAGATCACAAGCAAAGATTGCCAATACTCATGACAGTTAAAATTAAACCATTTGTTATATTCTGAATAGGTGGTCTACTTGTAAAATGTTTGTACTTCTTACCAAGAACTCAACAAAAATACATGTGTAAGCCTTTTTGAATTAACATTTGTATGGAAGGGAACTATCTGCCTATAAACATGGATGGTTCTTGGAGATTTTTAAGAATCTGGACAAATTGCAGAAGGTTGGACTCTTGTTGAATCTTTGTGATTCGTTCCAACTTCACAATTCTACCATTCTAATGAACTTCTCATTTTCCTTCTCATTTTTACTGTTAAGTTCTAAAGCCAGAAAAGATTGATGAGAAAAGGTTTTGAATTTGAAGGGCTTAATGTATCCAGAAAAGCCTACTTATTGAGATGAGGCAATAACTATTGTACAACTATTGACAATAACTATTGTGTCTCAGTATAACTATGCTACCACACAGACTGGCAAATCTGCAGCAGCCACATATCAATTAGATGGAATCAAAGTCCTTATGCCTATGAGGTCCCGATCCCATTTGCCACAAATTAAGAGTAGCATGTCAGCTGCCACCCCTATATTTCCCAGTTTAGATCCTTGGTACCATCAGGGGACTTAGCTAGAAATGGTATTTTGACATGATTTAATAAAATAAGAATAAATGGCTCTTGTCAAGGCAGGGTTTAGATTAATAGCAGCCAAGTGGTTAAAAAAATAATTTTGATTCAATTCCTTTCATTTGACTTATTTTAAAAAGGGCTTGGAGTTCTGTACTCAGATGTCAGTGGGGAATATTCCTTTTTCTTTATTTAGCTGTTTGAGTCAAAGTGTTCGATAAACTTTTATTGCATTGGCTGTATATTACTCTGATATGACAAGCAGGAAATTATGGCAGAAGAATAATAGCCAACCTGCCAAAGACCAGACATGAATCTATTATACGGCTGCACTAAAACCCAAGTATCCAGTTCCTTAGTTCAGACAGGTTCTAAGGTAGATCACAGTGTAGCTAACTCATCATCTGACAGCATCAGCAATGAATAAACAATAGTCTGCGATGATGCAATAACAGAGTGTTATTACGGAAATTAAAATATCAGAATTCTAGAAGATTCTAGACAACAGTGTCAAGCTGAAATTAAGAAAGAATGAAAAATAAAAAGGGCAATAATAAAGTTGGGTACAACAATTTTTTTAAAAAAAATTATGAAGTGATTGCTTAAGATGTTAAACTGCATAAAGCAAGGATGATAGTTAATGTCTTAATGATAAAACCAAGGATTATACTTAGTGTCTTAATAATAAACATTTCTATTTGCAGCACCTCTTGATGATAGCCCATTCTACCTTTTGCTATTCTGGAACAGGATAGGATAGGAAACTCAGTCAATCCAAGGAACATGGATGGGGTTCAATAGAGAAACTACACAATTTAAAGTCTTGTTTTGTACAGGCAGAAAGCTATAATTAGTTACAGTTTGAAAAATCCATAAAATTTTCAAAGACTTTATATAGGGCATGTTTTTAAGAGTGAGCATTATGCAATATTTACACTACCAGACTATGTCTGAAAACCAATTTTTAAGCCCCCATTCAACCAAGGAGCTCTTGACCTGGTCCATTTTTGAGAGAATAAACTAACAGGATATTAAACCTGGAGATTGCTGTGACCAATGTAAGTCTTCTTTAGAGCACTGTAAATGTATTTGCCTGGAGCTTCTCTGGTACAACATATCATATCCAACCTTTCTGTCCACCCTGTATTGAAAGACTAATAACTGCCATGGTGAGCCTGCTAGATCAGTACAAGGGACACCACATGGCTTAGAGTCCATTACAGCCACAGAAGATGAAGGGTCAGTTAGTGCATCCTTCCTGCTATGGAACCAAGGACCCAGGATAATGTCATGCACAGCAAATATTGATTTTAATATCTGCTAGAAAAATAGAAAGTTAAATAACCTTACAATGACAAAAAAAAAGAAAGAAAAAATATTTATACGTATTGCTTTAATAGTTGTTTCATTCCAGGACTTTAGCAGCAGGAAATTGCTTTCCAAGAAAAATGGCTCCATTGGAGGAAATGACTTCATCAATGCTTATTCAAGAAACCACTTATTTTGATATTATTTTTCCTGTTTGAATCTATGTACAAGGCTAATTCTTAGGAAAAGAAGAAGAGAAAAAAAAAGAGGGTTGGGCTTGGGAAAACAAGAAAAAGATGTGCAACACACATTTTGCAAAAACAATTCCCACCCACTGTAAGGGAAGGGATTAACACTGAGCTCTTCAAACTTTTTAGTATCACGAGCCTCTAAAATATTTAATGAATTTATATCACACACACACA
>JAEANM010028005.1:0-10440 GCA_017656035.1 Myanophis thanlyinensis
CAGGATTTTCCCGCTCTCTGAAAAGCCGGCAGCCAGACTCACTGTCTCCTGACACTCCTTATAAGGGAATAGAACAGAAGGGATGGTGACATCATAATAAATTCAGTGTGTGGGTACACAAAGCTCTTTATTTGAAGAAGTTGCTGCCTTTATTCACCTTATCTGTACATACTGGCTCTTTGCTCATTCAAATCAATGCAGTCGTGCAGCTGCACCAACAGGATGTATCCTATAAGCAGAACCATACATTGTCATGTGTAAAGTCTGCTGAAATGTATAACTAGATTGGCACCAATGCTAATTTGCACATATATAGTTCCTCTAGCAGTGTTGTCTGTGACCAGCCAGCTAGTTCATTAACAAGTAAACATGCTTCTGAAGACTGCCTCAAAATTTTATTCAGTTACCGTGACTTTATTAAAAACGTATCAAGGTTTGCAACTGTCTTCATTAAAAAGGAATTGAAGAAAGCTTTCCTTTCCCTTGCATAACCCGCTGCCATCTAAAAGTGAGTGAAGCAGGTTTGATCCACGAGTACTTTGATTGTTATAGTCTTAAAAGCATATCCCTGGCTCATTACTTTAACACCAGATTGCTGTGTAACTGATATCTTTTATAACTAGCGTAATGCTTTCTCAGACAAGGACAAGGACCAAAATGAGGCACCTAGAGAATCATATATGGACATTAAAGACCCAAGTCATAACTGAGAAGTAGCATCAGATATGACCACTCCTGACTTTCCACTGGTACCTTGTATACCTAAGTGTTCTGCCCCCATGGGTAGGGAGAGGAATTGGAAAATACAGAAATAGAGGAATAGTTGGCCACATAGAGAAGCAGCTGGCATAGGCAGAGCTATACTGCCCTGGGTCTACCCTGGAGTAGAAATCATGCAGAAGAACAGGTTGAAAGTTTCCTTTGGTGGAACATCATTTTGTTTTATCCTGATTATGCATCCTCTAAATATTTAAGACTGGCTGTGAGAAAATGCCTTGCTCCTTGCTTGATTCTAACAATGAACTCAGGCAAGGCAAACCTCGCTAATGGATGGAAATCTGCTTCCTTTCAACTCAGAAAGTATTTATAATTATGCCTTTGCCTGATAGATTTATGACCTTGAAGTGTTACTTCATTGCTTAATGCATAGTCTTATCACCAACATATTTAATACAATCTCACTATTTTACTGCCAAAAACTAATAGGTAATTACTAGGGAACAGAAATTATGGTATCTATTTTCTTTCAAAAAATGCTCGATCACATAAATGTATATCAATCAAACAGTAATCTTTTCCAGCCTGATGCCTTCCAAATGACTATGCTATATAAAATTGTAAGAGTTTAAGTCCAAACCATCAGGTTAGAAAAGGTTGAAATGCAGTATGTACAGCTGAACTCAGGCTATCCTATATAAATATTTTCCTTTGGTTGTTTTTAAATCTAAGAATTCCAGTTCTAATGAAGTAACATTCTAAAGAGATTAATTTAGACTACTTCTGATGTAGATAGATAGATAGATAGATAGTTAGGATCATATAAAATCTAGTATTATATTGCTAAATTAATTCTACCTATAATGGGCTGATGATTAATAAGATGTCAATAAAATGTTATGTCTTAAAATCATGATTAGCACATAGAACATTGTACATGCATTTATCAAGATGAACTGAGAATGTGTGGACACACATGTGGACACACAAGGACACAGTTTCTAATTCTCTTCTTTCTTGATGAGCTCTTAACATTCCAAACCAAAAAAATATTACATAGAAATATTCTGTTTCTGTGCTAAAGATAAGAGGTACAAGCAAGCAGCCTTAGAAATGACAATGAAATGATTTAATAATGAATAGCTTCTACCTCAGAGGGTCAACTAGCAACAGTAAAAAAAAACAGGAGTAGGGAAATATGATGCAGACAAGTATTTGGTAGAGTAACAATGAAGGCTTTGGAAAATGCCATGCTAGGCTTAAATCCTCAAAGATCTGAATCAGAGATCAGATTTTCTCTGTGATGCTCTATGGAAGTGAAATTTGGATTTTGAACAAGCAGTATAGAAAGAGTAGCAACCTCTTTCATACATTTGGTATCCAAGAAAAGACACCTGAAGATTCCTTGTAGAAGACCCCTGAAAATACCACATGGGCAGATATGATAACAAAATCAATCATAGAACTCAATCTAGAATTCTCAAAGCACAAACGACCAGGCTGAAATTATAATATTTTGACACATAATGCTTATCTCTCTGGAGAAATATATAATGAAGGGAAACATGGAAGGAAAGGAAAGAAGAGACAACACTATAGTGATAATATGCACCTTTGGAAAACCTGAAGAATCAGGTTGGGGACAGATCCTCACGGAGAAAATCAATGTGTCAATCAGAATTTATTTGTTTATTTATTTACTTTTACATTTATTGACCTTCCAAATCCAGATACCACTGATTTGATGACAATCAATCAATAAATCAATCAATCAGCCAGTCAATCAATTCTGTTTCTTTAAAAATAAGAATGCAGTTTTTAAAAGCGGAGTTGGGATGAGCTTCAAAAATGATATTTTGCAGGAAGCTTTGAAACTTAGCACTGACTCAGTTCTATTCTAGGCACTTGCTATTGAAATTAAGATTCTGAATAAGATAATGAAGCTAATCAAAGAGCAGGACAAGCCACTTTTCTTATCAAAAAGAGTTTCATTTGCCAGATCAGCAGAATTGTACAATTGAGGTACCTATTCTGCATTCTTCCTCCATAATTCATTAGTTGTGTTATGAATTTCCAATTCATACATTATTTGGAAAATATGAGTGCATTTATAATTTCAGTATTTTATTCAAGGTTTTGAGGTATCTCATTCTAGCAAAAGTATGAGAGGGATAAGAAATTCTTCAGATAAGGAAATGGGTGAATTTGGGGATCTTCAGATGAGAAAGATGATTAATAAACAATTCAGAATTAAAGGAGCTGGAAATGTTTGGTGAAGTGCCAAGACCACAGAGACTACATAGGCTTAAATGTGGCTTTGCTATTGAATAGGAGCTAAGCTTCAAAAGGCTAGTTTACAAAGAAGTATGAACTAAGAGTTGGGTTTTTTCCCCTCTTGCTTTGTGTTAAAAATATACGATATATTAGACATTTATGCCATATGCTGCATATCCTGGAGGAGGGAGATGACTACAGTTCAATTGTTTTCTTCTTTTTAAGAATGCCTAGAAGAAATATGAACTATGGATCAAGCTCAGTACAATTTCCATATTCTATTTTCACATCACCTAGAATTTTGCTGGCCTGGAAAATGTTCCACATAATGTAGACGAACAATAGAAAAAGTGGGGTCTATGGATCTTATGGTGGATGGGGTGTTAAATATTTAAATATTTTCAGAATGATAAACTTAATATTGGCCATGTTTCAACAAGTGAAATAATTGGTCTCTTTATAAGCTCCAAATGTTCTTTGGTTCTGTTAGAAAAAAATCCTAAAGAACAAGAGTTCTGAGTGTAGATGTTTGTCATCCACATTGAAAGCCAATTTCCTTGCTTAATGACCATTGCTTAATGACCATTCATTCAGCAACTGTTCAAAGTTACAGCAGTGCTGAAGAGTCATTGTGCCAGGTCCACATGGGAAGATTCAATTAAGCTTACTTATTTCTAAAAGCCTATGGACAGGAATCTTCTCAACCAACAGTCAGCACCTAGTTAGAGTTAGATAAGGATCAACAGCACTCAAGAGAGGTTGAACTTGGTTTGTTTGTGGTTACACAGGGATTCTAGGCTGATTCCTCTTTTCATTCCACCACCACCACCCCACAGGTTTTGTCATTCCTTCTGCTACAGGTCACCAAAGATATCAACCTGTGCATCACTTCTTCCAATTGACCTTCATTGTCTTCTTGCTCCTGCTGTTGATAAAGTGTGCTTGGCCTGATCCCTCATGAGGAAACTGCTAGCTGTGTGAGACAATTTAATTCTTCATTCTTAGCATTGTGCAGTATTTCAGAATTTTTTGCATTTTTATTAAATGGTTTTGGGACTGTATTCTGTTCTTCTTTTTAAAAAAAGATTTTTTAAAAATGACAACCACAACATGAAGGTGTTAAATTTCATTTTAAAATGTCCAGCTGGTAATCAAAAATGGGTTGGCAAAAGTCCCGATCATTTAACTTTTAAAATTAAAATCATAAACAAAAACATTTGCAGCACTCACTAAATTGCCTCACCCAGGGTTATATTACTTATAAGCTAACACCACTAAATAATGAAAGGGAAAAAAATATGGGAAGGCAGCCCAGTCTTTGAATGATTGTATTACATAAAAATTAAAGCCTTTTGTAATATTTCTTTTTGAATAGAAAATTATAGAAAGAAAAGAACGTAAGTCTACAGAGATAGATTGTTTCCCTGTTTAGTTTTTCTTGGTTCTGTGTAAAAGGCTCCCAAATACAATATGTTATTACCATGAAATATCAGCCAAATGCTACTGTACTGGGATATATTTGGAGAAATCAGATCATTGTTTTGGTCTGGAATCAAGAACAAATTTGTTTCTGACTTTCTGAGAGCAGTAGACATATGTTGGGAGATTCACTTTACACATGTATATTGGTTGTGAATTGAACAAAAGCTGTATGCAGCAAGATATTTGGAATAGTCAAGGATGAATTTCATTTCTATATATGTGGCATATACTGTAAAAGAGTTTCTTGGCTCTGTGGATGAATGAAGTATCTTGGAGATTTCTGTAAAGGTCCTTACTTATAATCTACATATCTATAGCTATTATTCAGTTGGCAATAGTGCCATCCTCAATTTGTCCGGCTGGGATTATAGGTAGCCGTTCGGTATGATGTCCATTTGGACCAGAATTTCTGTCACAACCAATGTGGTCATACGGTAGGATGCCAAATGACTGTATAACTTAATGACAGCAACTCCAGCAGTCCTGACTGCTGTTGCTAAACAAAACAGGCTGTGGGCTGTTAAGAGAAGATCTCATGTGCTTGTGATTTGCGACTTCCTGCTGGATTTCCTGTTTGTATGAGGTTGGCAGAAAATATCCAAAATCAACATCACATGACAGTGGCTGCTGCAACATCATTAATTATGAGATGAATGCCAAGCACCTATATCATGATCACAAAAATGCAGGGATGCTATGAGGGCTGAAGCCATGAGGACCTGTGATAAGTATTATTCATTCGGTATCCATCGTAACTTTGAATGAATGCTGAACACATGGCTGTAAACCAATGGTGCAATCCAACCGGTTTTGCTACCAGTTCGGTGTGTGTGCATGTGCCAACCGCACTGCCGTGTGTCTTCTAAAGTCCTTGTTTTCACATTCTGGAGGCAGCCTGGGTGATTGGGAAGGCTACGGAGGTGCTCAGAACAGTTGTTCTGTACGATTCAGGTGAGTAAAAAATAATAAATGAAGGGAATATAGGGAAGAAAAGAGCAGGGGCAGGTGGGAGGGCCCAAATATTATCAGGGGCGGGTGGGCAGGGCCAAGCTTCGTCACTGCTACCGGTACAGCAGAACCGGTGCAACCAGGCTGCATTTCACCACTGCTGTAACCAAGGATTACCTGTTACACATTGAACCTATAAGAAAAGCATGAAATAAACAAAACATTTTACCGTTTCTCTCACAATTCCTATGACTGTGTTTTAACAAAAAGATTGAGAAACTGGAAAGAAAGATGGAATTTTGTTTTTCTTTATATCTGACCACTAAGAATTGTACAGATTTCAAAATTTAGGTGCCACATGTTAGTGACAGAGTTTGGTAAGAAGGTGGTTGATGCCTTGTTTAATGTGCCTACAGTATATTAAAATAATGGAACATAGTTTTTTAAAAATTAGCATTCCCACCATTAACTGTTCTCACATCTTTCACATCTTTTATGTATTGTGAAAGCAAATGAGAGATAGTTACTATAGAATTCATTACTTCCTTCAGAGTCTCTCTTTGTTTTTCCCTTTATCTTTATCTTTCTTTTTCCCAATTCCCAATAGTTCTTCAGTGTTTAGTGACTTTGAGCATATACCATTTTTTTTTGGTCTATTTCTATAAGAATAACTTTTTCCAAACATGGCAATGTTTACTTTTTGTTGTTGCTTCTCAGAACATTAGTTTGCTATTAATATATAAAGACTAAAAGGACAGGAGAGATATTAACAATTTTTATGTATTTTCACATTTTGTATCATATATTCTGTTTTGGGATAATCATTCAGTGTCTTAGCATATTATATGACTCATTTTTAATGCAGTGTTATATGCCCTATTTGGCATAACAGTGTTTAACCCGTATTGTTATTTGCCCTATTTGACCCAAATTGAACTTCTGTTAGTTATTGTGTCATGCTGTGAAGTAAGGCATGGATAGTAGAGCAGGCTCCCCCCCACCCTTAGATAAGTAAGGGGTTTTGAAGGCCTTAAATATATGATTACAAGTTCAATTCTGATCTCACAATGTAAATGTAAGTTAAAATATAACTTCAAACTGTGAAACCCACGTAATATCAGAAAGAGATGGAACTATTTTCATAAATTGCACTAAGACACAATATACTTTGATTTTGGTTTAGAGCAATATGTGAACTCAGCCTTGTGGCTTTTAAACATAGTTTATCGTGAGTAATCCATGACCCTGAGGCCACATTCAAAGCCCTACATGATCCTCAGGCTATGTTTTTGTATAATTTTTTTCAATTATTATTGTTGAACATTGGTAATGCAGTTTCCCAGCATTTTGAGGAAGGAAACACATAGATAGTAGTAGTGTAAGACTGAAATGGAGTTAAGAGGAAATAAAACCCCCAAATCACGTCAAAGGTTTAGAGGGGAAAGAGTATTACAGAAAACCAAGGGCTTGTTTATGATATTACCCCATGTATGGCCCACTGTGATTCTTCACTCCCACGATGCTCCCCATCACCAAAATATTCGCTCTTATATGTATAATAATTTCCTATGACTTCTTCAACAAAGTATGGTCAAAATAAACAGAAGCCAGCTAATTTTTATTCACAGCTGGGGATACATTAGCATGTCTACTAGATTTGCCTCATCCAAATCCCATCCTCTCATCCCAGATAAAATCTGAAGAATAAGAATCAATAAATTTCTATGGTTTGACTGGAATATTCCTTGGTACTGCAGGGACAAGAAGATCTCAGTTGTGTCCTCTGATGACAATGTCAGTGTAATGCTGAAATTTCTAACAGTATGGTTGAGCGAGTGGATTTCTCAAGGGATTTATTATTAATTTTGTGTCCAACCATGAATTGTGTCCATGAATTTTGGACAACCATCTTACCATGGATATTAACATGGTCTTTGTTTTTGGGATGCTTTAAAGCTCAGGATGAATCTAATAAATGTTAACTTAGGTGCCTGATGAAAAATTGTTTTCCATCTTTTATCCATGAAAAGAGATAAATTTGAAAAAGAATTGGACTGAGAAATGTTGATGTTTGCAATTAATTATTTTATTGTTCATCTCTGATCATTATTTAGTGGATAAGAATTGTTGATACTTCCCTTAGTTCTGCTGTAGCAATTTTTTGAAATGCCTTCCGTTGTACTATAGGATAACTATGAGATTCAATATTTTACATAACATTATTCTATATACAGTATCTCTAAAATGTATAAAAAAACATATTCAATAGAGATTGTCCCTTTAAAATGAAGTGGAAGCTGGCAGAAGGAACAATATGTTAATAAAATAAAATATTTCTTGTTAGCCTTCTAGAGCTAAGGTTTTCCTCATTTATATTCATGGAAAAAAATTAAAAAGCACAAACCCCAAGACAGAAACACAAAAATGGCACTGTGTTTGATTCCTAAAAGCTGGCACTCCGCTAGGATGTTTGGATTGTTATTTAACTTGTTAGTGTGGTTATTATACACTGTTGTTATTTAAATAAAAACAGAAGGGATGATTTTATCTCAAGAAAATGTTATGGATAATTAGATTTCTACTGATACTAGAAGAGTTAAAGGCAAAGTTACTTTAATGGAACAAGAGCTATTTATATTTCTCCATTATGCACTCTAATATTCACAATTACTGAATAATTAGCATTCTTGAAAAATTGCATATTAATATATTGTCTAGTATTTTTACCTAAGCTAATTTCTTTGAAATACCATCTGAACAAGAAATTTCCCTGGAGGAAATGAAAGAATATTTAAAGAATCAAAATTTACCAAAAATGACAGAAACAGAAACAGATTATGAATAGGCCTATACAAATAAGTGACCTTTGTGAAACTATTTTAAAAAAAAAAGACTAAAGCATGAAAAGTGCCTGGACCACATGCTTTACTGGCTTATTACAAATGTTTTGAAGATGAACTCTTAACCATCTTACAAAATACAACAAATTCTATTTTATAGAGGGGAAAGATGATGGAGAGCTGGAAAGAGCTAATATTGCATTAATACATAAAGTAGGGCATTTTACTTTAACAAGGAACTATTTGCCAATGTCATTATGAATAATGACTATAAGTTGTTTACAATAGTTTTGGCTGAGAGATTGAAAATATTTTTGGAAGAATTTATTTATGAAGATCAATGTGGGGTTTTGCCTAAAAGACAGGTAAAGAATATTATTAGAAATGCATTGGGCATTTTGGAATATTTGAAGCAACATAATGAAAAACAAGCCACATTGATTTTCTTAGATGCAGAGAAGATCTCTATCAATCTGAATTGAGCTTTATTGTTTAAAGTTTTGGAAATTATGAATTTTGGAGAGAATTTTATTAACTGTGTAAGATTGATTCACATCTCAGAAACCACAAATAATTGGTAATGGAGAACAAACAAAGCCCTGTCTGATACAAAAAGAACAAGACAAGGATGCCCATTGTCTCTGTTTATTTGAGTTCTTGAAATATTGAATAGGGATATAAAGTAAGATAAGAGAATTGCAAGAGTAATTCTCAAAAGAGGATTTTATAAGTTAAGGGCATTTGCTAATGATTTGGTGGTGTTCTTGGAGGATCCATTAAAGAGAATAGAAATATTAAAGGGAAAATTAAAAGAAGTGTATGGTGGTAAGTTTTAAGTTTAATAACCAGAAGCATTAACAAAAATATGAAAATAGAGGCTCAAACAAAACTGATGAAGAAAACTGGTTTTAAGATTGAGAAAAATGAGAGTATTTGTGTAGTAATGTGACAAATATGAATTGAATTTGAAATTGGAAGCAGAAGAGCAAATAATGTATAATAGTGGGATAAAATTTATGGTTATTATATACAAATGGATTAATGAGAAAACATGTGGTTGAAAGAATTGAAATTTATATTCTGTTATAATATTAAGGACAATTTTTATAAATTGATATACCATTGGTATGCAATACCAGAAAAGTTACCAAAATAAAAGGTACTTCAAATTTATATTGGATAAGAACAAGAAAGGCCATTTTATTATGCTTCGTGCATGTGTAAAAAAGCTAGAAAAATTTGGACTTAAATACGTACAGTGATTCAGATTAACATTTAGTTGAAAGCACAACTTTTCTTCCTGGGACTGTTGGATACACAGTTAGAAAAGAGTCAGGGAACACTGTTTCTATAATATGATAACTGCAGCAAGATTATTGTATGCACAAAGATGGAAAGATCTGGCAGTATCTACCATGAAGGCACAATTGGCGAAAACAACAAAACTTGCTGAAAGGGCTAAATTGGCTTGTTTGATTGAAGAAAATGCAATATCTACATTTATGGATGACTTCCTATGGACTTTTTAAAGGAAAAGGGGAAAATGAACTTGTGAGTTATGATTTTTAGAATAGAATAGAATAGAATAGAATAGAATAGGCAGGCTAGATTATGAAAAGAAGAGAGTCATGATATAACTTTAGAGAAAGAGGTTAAAATATAATTGTACCTATAACTGCTGTGAAGAAGATCGTAATCCATTTCTTTATATCTTTCTTCTTTATATCTTGCAGTTACTTGTATTTTTCATGAGTAAGTGAAGTAGGAAAAATTGGAAATAACTGAAGTAATTACTTTTTCTTTTCAAAGAGCTGTTTGGTGAAGTACTTTCTTAGGAGCTGAATCTTTCTCCTAATTAAGGTGACTATCAAGCACTGTAGTAAAGTGATTAAAATGTCAGCCTAGGACTATAAACCTTGGTTCATTTTCCTGGACTGAACATATTTCTTAACAGGAAGACAGTTGTACAGTATGCTCATGAGCATCGACAGTGGTATTCCAGGTATCTGGCTAACTGAGTCATGCCCTGATACTTTTAAGAATATGCTGATGTCCATTGGCAGCTTCAACCCAACCAGGCTCTTAGCCTACAAAAGTATGGGCGTCTGGATTATGCCAATGCTCTCTACATGGGGCTCCCCTTGAAGAGCATCCGGAGACTGCAGTTGGTGCAGAATGC
>JAEANM010028006.1:0-10439 GCA_017656035.1 Myanophis thanlyinensis
AACTTGGCATCCTTGGCAAACTTGCAATTTTGTCAGGCTAGTAATCATTCTGAATGCCCACCCATCAGAGCACTGAGTGTAGACCTAGCCTGCTTCTCTGTGCCACCTACTGACACAAACACAATTACTGACCATAAAGAATATTGTGAAAGATAAGAAGATAAGAGTGCTACATGAAATTGAGAATGTCAATTGAAATAGATAATAGTTCATTATAAATAAAGTTTTTAGTTTGTCACCTTGTAGTTTAGCAGCTTAGAGCTGTATAACTTATGATCTGTGGGATAGAATGAGTTGCTATCCTTGAACCCACATCAGGCTACAAAATTTTAATTTGCAAGTTTTGCAATATGCTTGATTCTAGTTAAGACACGACAGTTGTCAGATTTTTCTTTCTAAACACTAAAAAAAATGTAATCTATTGAAAACAGTGAGCCTTGTTTGATAGGTACTGCCCAAATGTAATTTAACTCAGCAGAAGGAATAGAGTGTTATTAAAAAGATCACAAATACAAATTTGACTGTTCTGTGCAGTCTCTTACAAGTGGAAATTATATTATAGGACATATCAAAGTCGGGAATCTTAACTGCTTCTCCAAGCAATGTGCTAGGAGATAATTCTTTCCAAGGAATTGAAAGCACTTCCATCTGGATAAAATGGGTAGATTATTATTTGTCAAAAATGCAAAAAAGGTAATTTGATATTTTCAAAATTAATAAATGTCTCTAAATAGATGTGGCACTTTTTCAAAATCCACTAGTAAAGATAAAGCTCAAAGCTTGGCTTGAGCTTTGTGAAAAGGTTCCAATTAAATTTCTGTACAAACCAAAGACCCGGAGTCTGAATGTTTTGATATTTGCACAATTTGGTTTATTATACAAAATATACTGTGTCAAACCTAATCTATACAATTTATATTTATATAAGTTGTGTCAAACCTAATCTATACTATTTATATTTATCTCTGCCTAATAATATATTTATAATAACAGTGTTATAGCTATAAGTTAAAAAATGACCGTACTTAACTTGTATACAATTTTCTCTTTTTCCCTGGGTTCTTAACTGTCTACCTTTTCCAGCAATCAGGCAATATTGGTGTATATTTTCTCTAATCCTCCTCTATAAGGACTGAGAAATCTGTTCCTTTTAGTTAGAGCATTTGAGTTTACACTTAGGCCTCACTTAATAACCATTCTTTCAGTGACCAGTCAAAATTATGATGGCACTGAATGAAATTATCACATGTGCTCAAAGTTATGGCCATTGCAACATCCCACGGTTATGTGATTGTGATCTGGGCTCTTGGCAATTTATTCACAGTTACAATGGGTTGCCAAGCACGCTACAATCATGTGATTGCCATTTGCCATCTTCCCTGTTGGCTTCGCCAGAAAAATCATTGGGGAAGTCAGCAGGGAAGGTCACAAAACCTGTGCTCAGATGACTCTGTCTGGTACCTGGGCCTTGCCAAAATAGATCTGTTCCAAAATCCAAGCAGGATTTTGGCACAGGATGTTTGCAGCCGGGGTCATTTGTAGCCACCACGTGCCTGACAGATTGATTTTGTTTTCCTCCTCCAGCACAATATCAGTTTTTCCCTGTGCAGAAGGGCATTCCAGCTTCAGAGAAATGAAGCTCAGATAATAAAGATTTGAGTGGTGTTTTTTCTCCAACCCAGCACTGGAGTTCCCTTTTATTACAGAGGGGAGGGAAACTGTGGGACAAAACAAAAAGCCTTCAGGTCGTGAAGATCCAAGCTTCTTTTCTCCAGCCCAGTTCTGGAATTTCCTTCCATGCACAGAGAGGATGCTGCTTGTATTCCTTCAGCAGGCAGCTCTTCACTCACATGCCTGACAACTGTAATTGGGAGAGCCAGACTTGTACTGTAGATATTGAGTGAAGTGCTCAGGAGAGCACCTCACTCAACAACCACAATGACTTGAAATTCTAGAGTCAATTGTAATAAGTCAAGGAGTACCTTTATTATCTTCTGTCTTCTAGCCTTTATATTTCAATAGTGCTGCTGAAGTTTAAAGTAGCCTTGTAATTACTTCCTTTTACAGAGTTGCTTCTCCAGCTCTCAGACCTTATCAGCTCTTAGGACGGAGAAAGCAATTTTTGTGTCTGGCTTGCATTTTTGGAAGGTTTAGGAGGCTGTGAGGCTCTGTTACTTCTCCCTTAGCTGTAGTAGCGTCTCAGCTTTTTTAATCACATGACCAACTGTGGTCATCTCACCATCCTCATTCACAACTGGTTACTTTGGTTCTCCAACACATTTTCCTCTCTTTCTTTCCCTGGCACCCACATCCTGGACTTTTGATATTTTCACTTTTATGTCTCTGCATTACAGATGTGGTCCTTTGCTTTTTTAAAGCCTCCAGGGAAAAAAAAAGTCATAAGAAAGGAACACGAAAATCAATAGCCTTGAGTTTTCCTTCTTCCTGTTCACCAAAAGTATTGTATTCAATTTCAAATATATGAAATAGAAATGAAAAAAAGTGCTGGGTTGGATAGAAGTATATAGGCTTTCAAAAAATCTACTTTACTGTCCTATACAAATTACCTTGCATTTTCCAAATGTGGCATTTATTTATAAAGGATATTTCATTTAATTTTTTTTTAAATTACATTTGGTTTAGTTAAAATGTATGAAGTAGCTAAGGATTCTCTAGTTTGTTTTTAAAAGCCTGCTATGCTTGCATTCAGTTCCTTTCTATGATACTTCTTGGAATAACTACAGGTCTACAATCATGTAAATCATTTTCTTTTTAATATAAGGTAATCTCCCAGATCATCCAAGATTTGCTGTTGGTTGTTGGTTTGAGGAATGGTGGTGGTGGGGGGAATACCTTAAGCACTTTGCTAATGCTATACTTCTCTAATGACAAAACCTAATACTATTTGTGGCAGAATTCTTTTTCATCCATAATCTTGAATTTAGTGCATCCAGGTAGTCCTCATGTAGTGATCATTTGAAGTTACAAAGACACTGAAAAAAAGTGACTTATGAACATTTTTCATTCTTATGCCTATGGTCAAAATTCAGATAGTTGGTAACTGACTCATATATATGACAGTTTGCAATGTCTTGGGGGTCATGCAATCACCTTTCTGACAAAATCAAAATCTGGGAAAGCCAGATTTACTTGTAGCCATGTTATTAATTTAAAAATTACAATGATTCTCTTAACAACTCCCCCCTCGATGGTTACATCTACCCGGCCCTGGCATCCACAGCGGCCTTGTCCACTTGGTTTATGGTGGCGGTCCGGTTCCCCCCATGATGACTGCATCCACCTGGCCCCGGCATCTTCAGCAGTCTCGTCCACCTGGTTCCTGGCCGGTTGGTCTCCCTGGCCGGCATCCTCAGCGGCCTTGTCCACCTGGTCCCTGGTGACGATCTGGACCTCTCCCCTTGATGGCTACATCTACCTGGCCCCGGCATTCTCAGCGACCTCATCCATCTGGTCCTTGGCAGTGGTCCGGTTCCCCTCCTTTGATGGTTACATCTACCTGGCCTTGGCATTTTCAGCGGCCTCGTCCATCTGGTCCCTGGCCGGCTTGTTTTTCTGGCTGGGAGAGGTCGGGTTACGACCTCCAATTGACTAGTACTGACCGAACTTGGGACTTTCCCTTGACAATTGGGCATAGGCCTAGCCTTCAGGTGCTAGACACGGCCGACCGGACTGATGAACATGTTCACTGGCGCAGAGACTCTAGGGATTATAAATCTGTTTCTCATATCCCTTATAGGGCCCATTCATCAGGCCATTATTTAGCAATTTCTTATCGGGGTTAGGGAGGGGGTTGTTGGGATGGGGGTGGGTCCTCTTCCATCTGAGGTTGAGGCCAGGCCGAGGGTTGGGCACGTCGGGGTGGTTTGGGAGCCCAGGGATGAGGTGCAATTTATTAGTACGGTCTGTGGGAGGGGCAACTATGGCGGGTATAGGGGGCCATATCAGGTTCGGGGAGCATGCCCCCCGTTGCTTACGTATGGTGGCGTGCTCCAACCCCCAAATTACTCCCCGTTCCCCAAGTAGTTTGTGTCCTCGGTCCCGAGGCCTTTGGCTGATGTTGTGTAATGTCAGGTCCATTGTAAACAAGGCTCCCCTCATTCACGATCTGATCCAAGAGGGGACAGCGGACCTGGCAGGTATTACCGAAACCTGGGTGGGGGGTGTCCCTCTGGTTGAATTGTGCCCACCTGGGTTTCGAGTTTTTCATCAGCCGAGGGCTCAGGGAAGGGGTGGTGGGGTTGCGGTTGTCATTAAGGAGGATCTATGTCCTAGGGAAGTTACTGTTTCACAGATATCCAGATGTGAATCCCTCTATGTGAAGTGAGGTTCCAGATGGGCCCACTGCTCACATACCTGGCTTCCTGCCATGTGACGTCGGCCCTGCCTGAGCTCCTCGAGGTTATAGCCGGTTTGGCGGTGGAGACCCCCAGACTTGTGGTTATGGGGGACTTCAATTTGCTGTCTGCCAGCTTGGCCTCTAGGGTTGTTCAGGAGTTCATGGCTTCCATGACAGCCATGAGCCTGACCCAAGTAATTCAGGATCCCACTCACACGGGGGGTCACATTCTGGATTTGGTTTTTATCTCGGAACAGTGGCAGAGTGATCTGGGGTTAGGGGATGTTTTTATTGAACCCCTGTCATGGTCAGATCATTCGCTCCTTAGACTAGACTTCCGTTCTGCAGCCCCCCATCGCAGGGAGGTGGGACCATTAAAATGGTTCCACCCCAGGCGCCTGATGGACCCTGAGAGGTTTCTGACAGAGCTTGGGCTGTTTCCTGAGGCACATACGACCCTGTGGGGGACCTGGTAGCCACCTGGAACAGGGTGGCTGCCAGGGCCCTTGATCGGGTCGTGCCCTTGTGGCCTCTGGTCTGGCATTGATCCCAACTGGCTCCCTGGTTTTCCGGGGAGCTGAGGGAGATGAAACACTAGAAGAGACGCCTAGAGAGCAGTTGGAGGTCTAGCCGTGCCGAATCTGACCAAACACTTCTGCGATCCTATATTAGGACATATTTAGTGGCGATAAGGATGACGAACCATTCCTACTTCACCACCCTTATTGCATCCACAGAAAACTGCCCAGCCACCCTTTTAAGAGTGACCCGCTCCCTTCTTGAGGTTGGGGAGAGGGAAGATCCCTTGCAGGGACAGGCGGAGGATTTTTCTTGTTTTCTGCAGGATGCTCAGATCTGGGATGGGCTGGACTCTGACTGGGCTACTCCAGATGGGGAAGAGGGGCCGGTCTTGGATGAGATCATCTGGGCTGAGTTTGATCCTGTGACCCCAGACGAAGTGGACAGATTGCTGGGTGGCTTGAATGCCACCACATGTCTTTTAGATCCATGCCCCTCCTGGTTGGTATTAGCGATCCGGGAGAGGACGTGGGGTTGGTTCCAGGGGGTTATAAATGCTTCTTTGAGGGAGGGGTCTTTACCTCCCACCCTGAAGGGGGCGGTGGTGAGGCCCCTCCTCAAGAAGCCTTCCCTAGACCCTCTTGTCTAGTTAGCGGCCGGTCTCCAACCTTCCCTTTTTAGCGAAGGCTGTTGAGACCATGGTGGCATGTCAGCTTCCCCAGCATCTGGATGATACTTTATATCTGGATCCTCTCCAATCGGGCTTCAGGCCCGGTTTCAGCACAGAGACGGCTTTGGTCGCGTTGGTGGATGATCTCTGGAGGGCGTGGGACAGGGGTTGTTCCTCTGTCCTGGTCCTATTAGATCTCTCAATGGCTTTTGATACTGTCGACCACAGTATCTTATTGCGACGGCTGGGGGGGTTAGGAATAGGAGGCACCATGCTATGGTGGTTCTCCTTCTTCCTCTCTGATCGTTCACAGTTTGTGCTGGCAGGGGGGCAGAGATCGACCCTGAGACCCCTAATGTGTGGGGTGCATGAGGGGTCGGTTCTCTCACCCCTCCTGTTTAACATCTATATGAAGCCGTTGGGGGAGATCATCTGTGCAGATGACACTCAACTGTATATTTCCACCCCAGGCCACCCCAACGAAGCCATCAAAGTGATGGGCCATTGTCTGGAGGCCATGCGGAGTTGGATGGTCAGAACAAACTTCAGCTCAACCCAGCCAAGACCAAGTGGCTATGTTTTCCTGCGCCCAGATACAGCCAGTTTAAATTATCGCTGGCCGTGGGGGGAAAACTTTATCCCCCATGGAAGGGGCTCGCAATTTGGGCATCCTCCTGGCTGTCATTGGACGATCATATTACAGCCGTCTCCAGGGGGGCCTTTTATCAGGTCCGCAGGATAGCCCAGTTGCGACCCTTTCTGGATCGGGGTGCTCTTCACACAGTCACTTCTGCCCTGGCAACTTCCCGTCTGGATTATGCCAATGCTCTCTACATGGGGCTCCCCTTGAAAGGCATCTGGAGGCTACAGTTGGTCCAGAATGCAGCTGCACAGGTAATTATGGGAGCCCTTAGGAGCTCCCATGTTACACCTTTCCTGCGTGAGCTGCACTGGCTTCCTGTGGCCTTTCGGGTGCAGTTCAAGGTGTTGGTGCTTACCTTTAAAGCACTCCAAGGCTTGGGACCCGTGTACTTACGGAACTGCTTGTTGCCGTCGTCAGCCTCCAGCAGACCAATGCGTTCCCATAGGGTTGGCCTCCTCGGGGTTCCATCATTGGGACGGTATCGTCTGACAGCCCCGAGGGTACGGTCCTTCTCTATGGCCGCACCCTCCCTGTGGAATGAACTCCCTCCGGAAATCCGTACTATTACTGATCTCCGGTGTTTCCGACGTGCCCTGAAGACCCATTTATTTCAACAAGCCGGCCTGGCCTGATACCCTGGCTTTTTAATTTAAATTTAATTCTGTTTTAACTGAATTTAATTTTATACTAAATTTTATTGTTATATTTTAATCGTTGGTTTAATTGATTTTAATTCAAATTTTTAAACTATAATAATATTGTTTTAATTAGACAACCATTATTTAATTATTTTAATTAGGTTTTAAATTGTTGTTGGTGTTTGTGTTTTTATTGGCTGTACACCACCCCGAGTCCCTAGGGAGAGGGAGCGGTATATAAATTAAATAAATAAATAAAACTGTGCCAAGAAAGGCTGTAAAATAGGGCAAAACACACTTAACAACTGTCTTGTTTAGTAACAGAAATTTTAGGTTCATTGGTAAGTCAAGAACTATCTGTCTGCCCAGAAACAATCAACAGGTAGAGTTTAAATTCTTACATGAATTAATATGGTGCCATGATATTAATATTCTTTGAAGTGACTATATTAGGAAAGATAAATTAGTGAGTAAAGAAAACTAGCATTTTTCTTCAGAACTACAATAACTTTCCAGTCTGTTTTCTCCACTGTGGTCAATAAGTTGGGGATAATTGTCCCTCACATAAGTCACAAATCTTTATTATTTCTACTTGAAAGCATTTCTAGCAAACATTTTCCCCCCACTCTGTACTATTAGTTAGAAACCCATCTTTATGATTTTGGAGCGATCAAGTAAAAACAAGGGTCACATGTACAGTAATGCCTCACATTTAGGGTTCATTTCTCAGAATAAACGTGAGATAGATGTAAAGATTTGTGCACAATTTTTGAAAATGATGCATTACATAAGTGATGTGTTAGATAAGTGATCACTATAGAGCAGGGGTGTCAAACTCGATTTCATTGAGAGCAGCATCAGGGCTGTGTTTGACCTTGGGAGAGTGGATTGGGCATGGCCAGCTCAACGTCACTGTCGGGGGTGCCTGTGGTGGCCTGAGTGCTCTGCCAGTTAAAAAGGGCTCCTGAGGCATTGTGGGCTGGTCCTTTGCTATTTCCAGGGAGGCCCCATGGGCCAGATCTAAGTATTCTGCAGGCCAGATCTAAGCACCCCATGGGTCAAATATGGCCTGCAGGCCTTGATTTTAACACTCATGCTATAGAGGGACATGGTTGCTTGCTTCCCCATTCTGGTACCTTGCTCTTATGGATCTCCAGTTTAGCGTATCATGTAGAAAGTGGCATGCAGGGAGCTGCCCTGATTGTGATCCACCATCCACCACTATACCTAAGATATAGAACCGAATCAGCATCAAGAAAGGTAACTGTAGTTTCAGAATATTTTCAGTTACTAGAAAAATATTAATAGCTATATTGATCCATGCCAGTGATACATTGTGCTACTTACTTTTTCTAAGTGTTGCCTTTGGCATACCATTATAAAGACAAGATAGTTCTTGACCTGAAAAACAAACTAATTTATTGAATTTCAAAAATTTGTTAATTATTAATACTGTAGTAATTTTTCATTGATTTTTATTTTCTGCTGAAGTCTATTATCCACAGAAGATATTTTTCTAAGCAATGCCACATTTACATAATGTATACATGTTTTTCTTACTAATATAGCATAAGTACATAGGTCTGTTAATGTTTCTGTAAGATTACATAAAAGTAGCAACCATGTTCACACATCATAATAAATACAATGTCTGAATACTAATTTATCCCAAGCAAGATGCATATTAATACACACAGCTCATTTGACCTGTTTTGATTCTCTCTGCTAATAGGACTGCTACACAAATCAAGGCTAAAATTAATCAGAATTAACGTCATATTGTTCTTGTCTTGTCTCTCTTAAAGAAGTCAAGGAAAATAAATGCAAATCTTGCTTTATAATTCAGGAGTTATAAATCAGTAGTTGAGATGGTTACTAGTCATAGGGATAAATAATGTTCATTTATCTGGGAATAAAAGTTTAAATTAATCCTATTAAAGATAAAGATGAAAGTTTTCCTTATCCAGTCATGTTCAACTTTAGGGGGAGATCCTCATCTCTGTTTCTTCCATAGTTGTGGCCAGCATGACTATACACCAAGTCACATGGAACACTGTTACCTTCCCATCAAAGTTGTACCTATTTATCTATTCACATTTCCATGCTTTTGAACTGCTAGGTAGGCAGGAGCTGGAGCAAATAATGGGAGTTCACCCCACTGCGCAGCACTCAGGTCTTAAACCCAGGTTGTCAGTTGACAAGTTCAACCTTAATAGATTTTTATGTGAATAGTCTAGCTATTTCTGCTGTGTTCTTTGTGTATAAACAGGAGAATTAATGAAAATTATGGCACTATTTGTATTTCATCATTTCACAATTGTGGATTACAAATGGGCATTCATTTTTAAAATAATTCTTTAGCAAATATACCTCTATAGTGGATTAGCCAATTTGATATCCTTTTGATATTTTAGATTACAATTATCCTAATCCCTTGCCATTAGCCAAGCTAAAATATCTAGAATGCATTAGTTTGCCTGTTTTTATTAAATCCACAAACATCTTTTTCCTTTATTGTCTGTGAGTACTGAATGCATTCGAAAGACAATATGCACCAATAGTTTTAGACCATATAATGAAAATAAAGCAAAATGATAGCATTCCTACATTACATATTTGACAGCTATGCATATAAACATGAAACAGATGCAAAATCACTTTGCCTCAATAGCTAAATGATTCTCTCAGAGGATAACATAGATGAAGTATGTCATCAAAATGACTGTTATCAAGTCACACTTTTCTAAGTATAATTGTCACTTACTAACGTCTAAAATTAATAATGCTTTGAATATTAAGTTGCAAAAACACAATTGCAGGCATTTCTACTGATTTAAACCATTGAAATATGCAATCTATTTTCTTTTCATTTATGTATCATTTAGCATAATAGGTCTCTCACTGAACTTTTGAAAATGGTGGTAAGACAAATCAGATCTAACAGGAACAGGCTTCAGATTTCTTAGCAGATAGATAAGGATTAGAAGGGAAAACAGATAATATGTTAAGAGAGTGATGCACCCTTAAAATAGTCTGGTGATTAAGCGAATCTGAAGCAAGGAGATGGACAAAACTAGTCTGATTAACACCTTGTTTTGCAAACAATCTGTGTCTATTTGGTGTTGAAGTATTTAGGTGTCTTGATAACAAGTGAGTCTTATCTCTGATGCAAGATTTAAGCAACATAATCGTTATCTCTTATTATGTATTCAGCAACCTGTTCTTAGTCCTTGTGCATATATGGGAACAATCCTATATTTATTTACAGAGCATTGAAATGAGATGGCTTAGTGGCTTAAAGAAACTATAGAAGGTCTGTGATCCAGTGGTTGGAGATCCTAGCACCATGTGACAATGTGATTCCTACCACTTGCCTCAGCTTCTACCAACCTAGCAGTTCGAAATCATGCTACAAGCAAGCAGGTAAATAGGTACCACAGGTGAGAGAAATAACCATGCTTTGTGCAGATGTACAAATCCAACCAGTACCAGACCTATCTAATAGCCTAGCCAATAAAAAATACAAGATAAGTAAAATTAAAATCAATTAAAATAATTAAATAAAGGCTAATCATTTAAAACATTTTAAATTCAGTTTAAGAATTAATTAAA
>JAEANM010028007.1:0-10439 GCA_017656035.1 Myanophis thanlyinensis
ATGTTGTTATTGTATTTTTTATCGGCTGTAAACCGCCCCGAGTCCTTGCGGAGATGGGGCGGTATATAAATATGACTCATACATAAATAAATAAATAAATAAATAAGTGAGTTTTGCCCCATTTTATGACCTTTGCTATAGCTGTTAAGCCAATCACTGCAGTTGATGAGTTAGTAACATGGTTGTTAAATGAATCTCACTTCCCCACTGACTTTGCTTGTCATGTCACAAAAGGAGATCACATGGCCTTGGGGCATCCCAGTGGTCATAAGTATGAACCAGTTTCCAAGGATCTGAATTTTGATCACGTGACCAAGGAGATGCTTCAAAAATCATAACTGTGAAAAACGGTCATGTTACTTTTTAAAGTCCCCTGGTAACTTTTGAAAACCACTAAATGAAATGTTGTAAATTGAGGACTGGCCCCCTTCATGAAACACACAAAACAACTGAGCTGCCTGCACTGCCGAAGGGGGAGCGTTTTGAAGAGAGGGGGGTGTGTGGGGTCCCGTTTATGGGGGCGCCTGTGGGCACAGCCTTGGCTCACGCAGCCCCAGAACACACCCATGAGGAGCTGCCCAGAGTTTGATCTTAGAGAAAAGATCTGGCTTTTTAAAAGGAATGAATGTATGCAAACCCTGGCTACTATTAACTTGGCTCTGGGAAAGCATTCAATCTTGTGTAAGCTCTTTCGACACAATCCCTTGTATTGAGCAAATCCCGAATTGGCACATTCTGTCCTCACCAGGCGGATGCCCTCAATTAAAACGCTGATGAAGAACCAGGATTGGGGTGAGGAGAAACTCCATCTAGGTCGCTGGGCGTTGGCACTCATTCAGCGGCACACCAACCAGCTGAGCAGCGATGCCCACGGAGCCACACGTTCTGAGTCCCAACAGCCGCTGCCTAGAGGCTGAAAAAATACAGCTCAAGGACAAAGTCAGACTTATTTTTCCACATCCACAGGACACTAGTTGCAGGAAGGAAAAAGTAAGATTTCTCAGTTCATCAGCTACGCCCAATTTATTATTTTGGCTTTTTGCACAGTGAGTCAGGTGTTTAGTCTGAATTTGGCATTTTTAGTCACCTATTGGCTCTTTCCCAAGAGTATTATTAGGTGGCAAACATACTGAATCTCCCTGCCTTCCATTCTCCCCTCACCCCCCCCCCCCAAAAAAAAAACAACCCCAACTCTGTGAGACAAGTTGGGCTGAGTCCTCCCTTGCCAAGTTCCTTGCCATTCCTGGTCTCTAGGCCAGCACCTTCACTCCAATCCTAAAGGGTCTCTGCTAGAAACCTGGAGTCCCCCTTTTGTTTAAAAAGCCAAGCTGAACCAAGGCAGGGAGACACAGCAGAACGGGGAGTGGGGTTGGGCGGGGCGGATCAGTCTTGCCGTTAACGCGTGCAGCTCCCCAGCCCTCGGAACTACAGTAGCCAGACTACCGGGAGCTTGATACCTCAGTGACTTCCTCCCCACTTTTCAGCTGAGTCGAGAACAGGGTTTGCCTTGACATTTGGCCTATTCGAGGGGCGCTTGTTCCACCGCATTCCGGACCTCGCCTGCCCGCCCGCCTCCCTCCCTCTTCCGTTCTTCATGGAGCGCCGTCGGAGCGCAGAGTCACTTACCCAGCGCAGCCACGTTGCGCGCCTCCCCGCGGGCCAGCTCGGCTGAGCCCAGGAGCCGGAACCAGCCATTGGGGTAGGAGGGCAGCAGCTGACCGGCATGCCGGTTCTTGCGTATACGGCCGGCGCTCTGCGCGCGACTCCAGCCGGGCTCAGTCAGGTAGCCCACCTGGTCCAGCGAGCGAATCAGCCGCTTGGGCCGCAGCGCCAGCCACACCACGCAGCCGCCAGCCCCGGCCACCAGCACCAGTGGCGGCAGTAGCAGCAGCAGCAGCAGCGAGGGGGGCGGCGGCAGGAGGAGGGCGGCGGCAACGGCGGCGGCTACAATGGCCACTAGAAGCGCGACCAGCCTCATCCTGAACTGTCTTGACTGCAGCGCGTCCTCGCGTTTCTTATAGCTCCAGCCGGGACGGGGGCGGCCCAGCCCAGGCGCAAGGAAATGACCGCTCGAGCGCCACCTCCCCGGCCCGGCCTCTTCAGTTGTCTCTCCAGTGCGAACCTGCAGCCCTTAAGGAGTCGGCGGCTAAACGCATCGGTGGAACTCTCCGCCACTGGCAGCTCTAGGAGAGCGCAGCACAGGCTCTCTTGCAGCAGGGGCTCCGTCGACCAGTCCAGCCAAACGAGGCCAGGAACACACGGAGCGACGCTCCATGAGGCTCCTTGACCAGGGAAGGTGGCCCTGCCTTCTGTCAGTCACCGAAAGGATCCCCCCACTACCCCTAATTTCTGCAGAGAAAGTTCGCCCCACTCCAGCCAGGGTACTCCAAGTAATCAGCGCTTAATCTGTAAACTATGTATTCCCTCCCTCCCTCCCTCCACCGCTCAGACACAGGAGGGAGGGGGACAAGGGGGAGATGGATGAGGAAATGCGTTTAGGCTCTTCTTCTTAGGAGAAGAGGGACAGTCTCCCACAGAATCTGCCCGGGGCACAGCGCCTCAGAGGGGCTCTCAGCCCAGACCCCCAAGGGAGCCTCTGAGCAAGCTCTGCCCACTGCAGATTCCTGCCTGTCCCGGCATAATCGGGTCGGCGAAGCGACTCCAGCACCTCGGGGGAGGGGCAGCTGGGTCGAAATGTTAACACTACTGGAACAGCCTTTCTAAATCTGGGGTGTTGGGACACCACCAGATGAGACGAGGGGCTCCACGGGGACCCGCGGAGTCGGCCCTGCTGCTGAAACTCAGAAAGGCCAAATGGACTGGGGGGGCAGCGGTTCCAAAGGCTTTACCAGTGGAGTAAATTTACATCCCTGAAGGCAAACACAGAAAGAATGAGGAAAAGCTTCTTTCCACAAGCAATACGGACACTTAACCAGGAATTACAAGCACACTCAGGACCACAACAAGAACCATGACTGCATCTAACTCCCACCTTCCCAACTACCCTTAACTATTTTTTCTAACACCCACCCTCCCTTCCTACCTTAACTTACCCGCGGTAAGCATTTCACTGCATATCGTACCATGTATGACTGTGTATGTGACCAATAAATTTGAATTTGAATTTGGAGGAGGGTGTCTTGCAATGGCAGCAATGTTTGCAAAAGCAAAGCAAGTCCGTGCCTCCGCCCACTTCCTCTGAGGACACTAATTTTTCCTTTCAAATCAAGAAGTTTTACTTATGCCACAATCCCCCCCCCCCATGTTTGCTTTAGTATTATTTTCATTCCCGTTCTCAAAGCACATTTGGAAGATGTGGGACACCAACATAGCGAAGTGTTTCTATAGCAACATGCATTTTTAAAAGACGTCACCACGATCGGTTTGCATTGCTGGATTCTGGGGCTGCTGGAGAGAAAAAAACCCGCAGTTCTTTTGTCTGAATAAGGAGAGGGGGCTTAATCTTTATCGAGATCTGTGGGTTGCAAAGTGAAGATATATATAGGAATTCACTCGCACCCGTCACTTCAGCTGCATTTGCCATTTTCTATACTGAATGCCTGCCTGCCTCTCTGCTTCTTTACAAAACCTTTGATTTGCTGGTGGCAATAAAAGCTGTGAAGAGGAAAGTGGTGGAAGGCTCACCGTACATTTGTTGAAGGCGTTTTAAATGAGAATAAATAAGTAACCAGCATTTGTTGCCACCAGAAGCGAGGGGGCGTCCAGTTTAGGTGGTTCCACTGAGGGCCACCGGATGGTTCCTAAGCAGCAAGCCAGGGATAGCTCTGCTGTTTGGGGAATTCAAGAGCAGCTGCTCTTGAAAGGAAAGTCCCATTGCACAGTCTGAAGGAGAGTGACCACGTGCAGCAACACTTGGACCACTGTCCGGTCTGCACTGCCAGCCAGGGAAAAGGACACTCCCGTCCAGCACTTGGTCACTGCAAGGAAGCCTCCTTTCCCCCTTAGTAGGGGGGCTCAGAGCCTCAGGGAGTTTCACAGTCCCCTCTCAGGGGAAAGGAAGGAGACCTACGTTTTCCACTCGGTTCCCAGCCGGTTACCTGCACATCTCCACAAATTGCCCAGCTGTTCTGTCCGGTATGTGGGAAATAATTCTCTCCGCCCCTCCCCCCCCCCCCCCCCAAGACTGGTGAGCTGTCCACCTGCTTGCCATCTTCTTTGGTCCTCTCCTTCTTCTACTTCCACAGCCAGTCTATTCACCCCTCCTTCCTTTCTCCTCCCCCTAGATCCCTCCTTCCTTCAGTTGGGCTGCACCCCCAACCAGACGAAGCATCTCCTTCTCGCCTAAAAACAAGCCACCTGCTTTTGGGTGGGTTGGCTGGCGAAAGCTCAAAACCGGGGAGGCGTCCTTGCAGCTGGGTGGGGAGGGGGAAGCTGCAGAAAGGGAGGATGCACTTCCATCCTCGGGAGGGCAGAGGGGGGCCGCCTTAGGTGGCTCCTTCCTCGCAGAAGCCCCAAGGTGATCCCCCTTTTCTCTTCCATTCAATTTCGGGGGCGGCGCGGGCGGGGGCTTATCTTCCAGAAGCCGCTGGTGCGGAGAACGGGGTGGGGGCTTCCTCAGGAGCTGGAGGGTTTGGCCGGGCGGGGGCTGGCTTTCCGGGGCCCCTCCCTGCCTCCCTCCCTCGCCCCAGTCGTCGTGCTGCGGCTGCCGCAGTGGCAGGTTGGTGGAGCCGCCGGCGCTTCTCTCGCGCGCCCGCCCGCTCGCTCGCAGGGGGGATTCAGCACCGCGGAGAGCGGCTCGCCCGGGCCGAGGGGCGCCATGCGGCTGTTGCTGCTGGCCGTGCTGGTCTGGTTCTCGGTGGCCCGCGCGGGCTGCGAGCCCAAGATCATCAACATCGGCGCCGTGCTGAGCACCAAGAAGCACGAGCAGGTCTTCCGCGACGCCATCAGCCAAGCCAACAAGCGGCACGGCACATGGAAGATCCAGCTCAACGCCACCTCCGTCACCCACAAGCCCAACGCCATCCAGATGGCTCTCTCCGTCTGCGAGGACCTCATCTCCAGCCAGGTAGGCGCGGGTCCAGTCCCCCTCCCAGGGCTCGGACGCCAGCCTCTTGCCTTTCTCCCCTTCTCTTCCCCCTCCAACCTCCTCAGGAGGGCAGAGAAATGCCTTGGAGCCTCGGGAGCCAAGGAGCTGGGCTGGGGTGGTGGTGGCAGCGGTGGGACCCGTTCCAGGAAGCATGCCAATGCCCCCTTCCCTCCTCCTCTGCCCCACCCCAGGATGAGCTGGGTGAGCATAATAGGGGGAAACGGGGGGGGGGGGAGGATCAATCTGGCTCACATAATGCGCCAAGGCGAGCACGGGCATGTGAACGTGTGTGCATCTGTGGGCGGCTCTTGCAAGTCTGAGGGGGACTGAAATGGCAGGGAAACCATCGAATGGGAAGGGAGAAGCGCTTTGCCTGCCACCCCCCAGTTGCTGTGTGGCATCCCTCGGGAGCAAGCACCCCCTCCCCAACCAAAAAGCCTCCCTGTGTGCTTGAACCCTGGCGTGCACACCCAACCCAAGCAGCTGGACTTCTGGGGGCACAAACACAAGCTTTCTCACAAATGGGAAGGAAAGACCACAAAACCACACCTGCACACACCTTGCAGATTTACAGGTGAACTGTTTTCTTTTTTACAAAATATAGTCTAGAAACTCGACACTGGATTAAAAATAAAGGTACATGAAGTGCTCCCTCAAGCCAATAAGCCTTCTTCCCAGAGAGAAAGAAGGGGACCTAAATCTGGGCAACTGTCCCCACAAGCTTGCTTGCCCTCCCCCCCCCCCCATTGTTTGTTCTCCCTTTCGCAGAAGAGCCAAGGAAGAGGCAGGCAATAGGAAAAGAGGGGGGAGGAAATAGGGTGCAATTCTTGAAGCCCACTCACCCCCAAAAACAGCAGAAGAGTCCAGATTAAGAGTCCGGACAGTCAACTGCCTGCCTGCCTGCCTTGAATCCCAGGGTATCCCAACCAGTCTCCCAGAATCCACTCTACATCTTGTCTTTTTCAAAATCTAAGGGCCACTTTGCTTCCACGGACCCTGAGCTCGCTTGTAACCACCAAGGAACCCAGTCAGCGGGCCAGGCAAGAGCCCAGAAGGGACTTAGCACAGGCCCTCTGTGGAGCCAGGATCCAACTCAAGGACCAGGAGGGTTCATAGGCCATCACCATGGATCTGACAAGCCAGATGCTCTAGAAGGGCTGGAAGGAGCCGTGAAATGGTGAAATGAAGTTCCTTGCCTTGCAACTGAATAACTAAACAGCAGCCAAGAGACAAATCAGGCATGCTGTCAGGCAAGCTACGGAAATATAGAGGCAGGACTGAAGAAGGGACCAGAGCAAAGTTTGCCTGTGGGGTTGGCTTTCAACCCGGAGAGGCCTGAAGACAAATTGATGAGGATAAATTCCCGAAGGAAAAGGCCCTCGGCAGAGCTGCCTCTGCCTTCCCATGTTCTGGGCAGGATGCCTGTGAAGGAAGGGAAGGCCAGTTGCTAGGGAACGCGAGTGGGAGAAGGAGACCTCCCCTCTTCTGCTCCTCACAGGCACCCAGTCAGAGGAGTCGATTAGATGGAGTGAAGGAAGGACGACCACTGCAGCAGATGGAGGCAGCAGGAGGGCTAGGAAGGGAGCAGCAAGGAAGGCGATGCTCCGTCTTTCACACAGCACCAGGAAATGCATGTATGGTGCAGAGGAGGGGTGTTCTGCAAATGACTTGCAGCAGGCATTGCCTTTGGTGAGGGCTTCAGCATCACTCAGCCACAGAACCCTCCACCACCACCACCTGCAACCTGGTTTGGCCTCATGCAGTAAGCTCACTCCTCTTTTTTACAGGGAAGTGGAAAAATGAGCAGAGTCGTTGCTCTCCATGACATACCTTCTTCCCTCCAACCAGGGAAGACTGAGACCAAAAGTTTTCCTACAGTCCTGCAATCTGCCTGGCGTCTGGATGGTTTAACTTGGCGGATAGTCATTTTGATGGTCATGGTATTTCTAAACCTAATTTATGTACTATGCTAATTGGGGAACATTTTCAAAATTGGTTTCCCAAGACAGCTGGATGGTATACATCACAGAAAGAAAAAATCTGCATACATTTCTTAATCCGGCTTGTTGCAAATCAAGGGGGCTCTCCTTGGTGGTCAGGCAAATGCCACTGTAGTGGTTACCCACATGTTTCACGGATTTGACCAGCCCTTCTTCCCTTTGGGTTGGGGCCAGTTTTTTCTCCAGAGTGAAAGAGAAGAAAAGCCAGCTCTCACCCCCATCCTTGCGTTGCCTGCTCCCCTTGCAACTGCCCCTCCCCCTCCCTCCCACTCTTTCTCAGAACCCCAACTGACTCTGTCACCCTTTGGAGATAAATTATACCTCCATACTGAATGTGCAGTTAAACAAATCATATTACCTAGCCTGCCGGTTCCACAGGGACCATTTTGACCCTGTAAGTGCCTTGAAAAGATACATGCAAGTCAGCAGAAGCAAAATAGCCTCAGGAAAGCGGATGCTTGTCATGGGGTGTGTGTGTGTGTGTGTGTGGCTTGGAAGCATCTACTCCAGCTTGTCCCCCCCATCTCGTACCCTGGGAGTTACTGTCCATAACATCCAGTGGCAGCCAGTTGGTGAATGAAGTTGGTTTTACCACAAGCCATCAGAATTTCATCGCAAGGATAACACTTATCTCACAAACCACTCCAGGAGATAATAAAATACTGATTGGTTTTAAGAATAGAAGGCTAATTAAACTGAATTTTACAACTAATACCAATTCTGTCTGGGCTCCCCTAATACAGCCCCTGAATTAGTTCAGTTTTCTTGATTTGCATAAAACACTTAAGCTACAGCTTGCTTCTAGCCAAACAAGTGTTTGAAATAATATTTTAAAATCCTAACTATCTGTACGATCGAGCAAAAAAGCTTTAAATGGAATTGTAATTCCATAATAAATAGCAAATTTCAATACTTCAGAAATGCAACCTGTCCTGCCCAAAAGAGACATTCAGGAGTTACTCTTTCATAAGTGGCTAACTAAGAAGAGCACACATAACCCTCAACTTACGACCACAATCGAGCCCGGAATTTATGTCGCAGGTGATAAATTTGTTTTGCCCCATTTTATGACTTTTTTTGGCCACATTTGTTAAGTGAATCACTGCAGCTGTTAAATTAAATAAACATGGTTCTTAAATGAACCCAGCTTCCCCGTTGACTTTGCTTGTCAGAAGATTTCAAAACGTGATCATGTGACCCCAGGGGAGTGCAACCGTCATACATTCGAACCAGCTGTCAACTATCTGAATGTAAACCACCCGACCACAGGGATGCTGCAACTGTCATAAGTGTGAAAAATGGTCATGACTTTTTTCAGTGCCTTTGTAACTCTGAATGATCATGGAACAAACTGTTGTAAACCAAAGACCACCTGTATCAGCTCAGAAACGTTGACCCTTCTCAGATCCTAAGTTTATATTCCGTATAAGCAGGAAGAAAAAAGAAGCCGAACTGATTCAAACCAAGAGGCCGAGAGTGTCCCCGGCACACTAGATCGGCGTTCTACCTGGATGCCGCTAAAGGCACGTGCCAGTCTTGCCTGCACCGACAGAGGCTCCCTGCTCATCACTGGTTCTAAGGAGGAGAGTTTTGGGCTTTTCCAGAGGACAGAACTGATTGGCAAATGACTGTGCAGTCTCACAAAGCATCGCCTCTCTTTAAAAAACATTTTTCTCTACTTTAAACAAGAACTGACCAATGGATAATGCCTTCTGTGGCATTTTGAAAGTATATTTTTAAAGTTTGGGTGATACAGAAAAATCTCTATAGAACATTTGCACATTTTTCAATGGAGAAATAAGAAAGTCAGACAGAAGCCAGGTAAAAGTATGCTTGAAGTCCCCATTCACAGTTCTGGAGGCCACCGTCTATTTTCCCAGTCCAACTATGGCATTAATTAGAAACAGCAGGTGTTTCTGGGGCAGAGATGGGGTCCCATGTGTGAACTGGTGTTGGTGTGCTGTACCCTACAGGTGTATGCCATCTTAGTGAGCCATCCACCAGCTCCAAATGATCATTTGACACCAACACCAGTGTCCTACACGGCTGGCTTCTATCGGATTCCTGTCCTTGGGCTGACAACTCGCATGTCCATATATTCAGATAAGGTAACAGACTCATTATTATCATGACTAATATTACTGTGATTATTACTGCTAATACCAGTGTGCATATATTATAGTAAGAGGTAGAATATTCTCTCCCTTCTTGTGTTCCTTATAATTTAAGTTCCTTGTTTCTTCTCCGTCCCCTGGAACAATTCTGCACCTTCTTTTACACAACACTCCTTCATATACCTGAAGACAACTGTTGTGTCTCCCTGTAATCTTTCTTTCTCCAGGATAAACATACCAGTGCCACCAACTTTTTCTTATAAGTTTTTTCCTCCCAAGCCCTCTGTCACCTTGGCTGCTATCTTCTAGACATGCCGATGACTTTCCTATTCCTAGAACCTGGAATAAAATTAGACCATTGAAAGACAAATGAAGAAGAGTCCTCGCTTAGCGTCTGAGGGTGATCTATAGATCTTTGTGGTGAGCACATGGAACAGGATCCTTTCAAAAGCAATTAAGCTTTAGAAAGTTTTATCAGAGAAAGTAAAAGGCTTACAAATAGTCCCTGGAGAACAAAATAAAATTGTTTGTTTTCTGGGTTCCCTATAAAGATGACCATTTATGTGGAAAAGCTTTCAACCACCCAACAATGTATCCATTTTCCTTTCAAACTTTCAGTTTGTTCCTGTCTTTTGTTTGCAGAGTATTCACCTGTCCTTCCTACGAACTGTGCCCCCCTACTCCCACCAGTCCAACGTTTGGTTCGAGATGATGCGCTTTTACAAGTGGAACCATATAATCCTCATTGTCAGTGATGATCACGAAGGGCGAGCTGCCCAAAAGAAGCTAGAGACCCTCTTGGAAGAGAAGGAATCCAAGGTCAGTATCCCCACGCTCTGCTGCCTAAACTTCTGTGGATACAGCAGAACCTTTAAAAGTCTCAGGCTTGTTGTATGTACGTAGAGCCGTGTATGTAAAACACCTTCTTTCTTCCCATTGTTAACATGACTAACATTATGCTTTAAGCATCAACGGTGTCTCTTGAGTAGTACCTAACGAAACTTTGTACTCTTATTCATTTCACTTGCTTTACCATGGTCGAAAACCTTCTGCATTAAAAAAAAGAGAGAAAACAAAAACATGCAAACAAAACCAGCAACAACTGTGAAATGAGGAGAAACATAACCTGGAGCTTTGCAAATCCCCATCTTTCAATGGCAAGTGTGCTGATAAGAGAGAAAGCTCTCCAGAGTAGCAAAGAAGCTACCCAAGGCCTACTGGTCTCTTTTGGACTAGCTAGGATTAGAGAAAGAGAGAGAGAACATAAGAGGAAGGAAG
>JAEANM010028008.1:0-10439 GCA_017656035.1 Myanophis thanlyinensis
TGGGCAGAGCAAGATGAAGAAAAGCCCCAGCTGGGACAACATCCTGGCGGTGAAGAAACAACGAGAAGCGCCCCGACAATCCCGGCCGTTGGGGGCGCAGCCCCTTCTCCAGTGTGGCACCCCGGGCGCCCTGGAAAGCACAGAGAGAATGCATGCAGGGCAAAGCCGGCTTCGCTGGGCTGGGCGAGCGCTTGCTCGCAAGCCCCATCCCAAGTGGAGGAGAAGAGCCAGAGGAGGAGGGAGGGATGGCCAGCGAAGCTGCTTCCCCTTGACTGGCAAAGTGGAGCATGGGGAGGGGATGGCAAAATGCAGGGAGTAGGAGGGGGCTGAACGAGGGCCAAGCAGTGCATTCCGATCTGAGCGCACTGTGATCGCCATCTCCCGCTGGCCCAGGCAGGGAGACCAGCGTGGGTTTTCTCGAAGGAGAGGTCTGCCTGGAGAAAAGGCAGAAGTTGAGTTCCCACCCGCCCCAGACTTCGCAGGTATAAACGACTCACCCAAACGTCGCCAGCCCTACCTCGATTCCCAACCGGGTTTGTTGGATTCTTCCTGCTCGCTGGTGGTTTCCATCAGCGGGGCAGCTTCTGGAGGAATTTCCTTTCAGCACTGGGGCTTGGGACTCTTCCTAGTGGGATCCCCGAGGTCACCAACACCATTCTTTGTGCAGTTTGATGTAGAATTGAGGGACAAATTTGCCTCTGTGGGCTTGGACAGATTTTACAAGTATCTCCCACCAGGCTATCCTACATTGACAGCATTGGCTGCAAAAATGTTGTCCATGTTTGGGACTACCTACCTTTGTGAGCAAGTTTTCTCACTAATGAACATTAATAAGACAAAGTTGCGCTCAAAGCTCACACATAGGCACTTAGATGAGATTCTGAAATTGGCTGCTTCTTAAGACATGATGCCTAATATTGATGCACTTTTGCAGGGTAAACGATGCCAAGTTTCAGGGGCAAATACTAAGCAAAATGAGTAATTGCTGTGGATGTCATTCATTTGTTCAAATTGCTTTCCAGATGTTGAAAAAACAGTGTTTATAAGTTCCACAAAGCTGTTACTAAATGTTTTGCAACATTGTTACTATCACTGTGATCAGTTATGCATAACACACTTAAATAAATGTTAAATTAGTAAAAGTGTTGTTAATATTGTTAGTTCTATGTAATTTTGCAATGAGTTTACTGGCCCGCCCGCTTGAGATCAGATTAAGCTGTATTCGGCCCCCAGACCAAAATGAGTTTGACATCCCTGATCTAAAACTAATGAACAAAGGAATGAAGAATGCCAATTAGGTGGAAGTAAGATCTATCTGATTGATTCTTTGCCATTGGAATCTATAGGGCTTTGGTCTTCTTCACTCAATACTTGGAGTAATGAATCATCTATCTTTCTCTTTTCATATCTCACCCTTGTAGTAGATTTTTCTCTGTATTCATTATGTGGGTAACCATTGTGACAACTAACAATTGTCATAATTGTTTTAAGATGAGAAATTATAATATTCTAATAGGACTATTTCTTGGACTTTAAAAGGCATTTCTTTTTCATAGCTTCACTGTACACCTCGATAATAATGTAATGGTTTTAGGTGAATTGAAAGGGTATAATTATTTTTAAGTAACATAGTGTTTTTCTATTATCTTTTCTCATTTGATTCTAATTCTGAATGACAAATTTTAATGTTAACTCTACAGGTGGTAAAAGTAAATGTTAAGTCTGTCTGGCTTGAAATAAAGCAATAATGCAAGTTTGCAATATTTTCTTTCTAACTTAGTGGAGATTAAATCTGACAGCAAAAGATCTGCTTGGCATTTTAATTTTTAGTTTATTGACATCAGATGTTCAAATCATGTTTGTATATCAAAGCAAATGTCATTAGTGCATAAGAATAAAAATGATTATCTGACCCAAATTTACGCCTTTTAAGACTACCCCTGTTATTTCAGATTTGTTTACATTTTTTACTAAGAGATAGGTTGTAAGTGTGAAAAACGGTCATAAGTCATTATTTTCAGTGCTGTTGTAACTTTGAATGGTCACTAAATGAACTGTTGTAAGTCAATGAGGACACAGAAACACACACATATATAACTTTTCATTACAATACAGTGTAACTGAAAGGATTATAGACTACTAATAGCAGTTTCCTGAATGCAATTAGAGACTTAAGTGTACCCTAGTTTCTCCATAAGTAAATAGATGATTGGGATATCCCTAGCAGGATGTAGCCAGCAGTTTTGTCAGGAATTCAAAAATGGAATTTTTACAACTTCAACAAATGGTTTCCTCCCAGAAATAATATTTTACCAAACTCTGAAAGCTTTGACACTGCCTTGTGCCATAGTAAATTATATTTTTCCATTTCATTCCTTTTTCTACATGGATGAAGTACAGATATGCTCATTGTAGCAGAATAGAATACAATATTTCTTCTGCATTTAATTCTTTTAATAAGATAAGCAAATGAGTAATTATTCCTATATGAAAGCACTCTTCTTTAAGTCCCCCCCACACACCCCTCTCTTAGATACTTTGAATATTTTCTTTCTGAATAAATTGTGATAACAGCAGGAATGGTCCTATGGTTGCGATGTATTGAATGTATTCCATTTGCTATATAGAACTATTCAGCATGCTGGCTTTTTCTAAATGTCTTGAGCTTGCATATTCCTTCTGTTCCCATTTATTAGAAGTAGGTAATGCTCCAGTCTAACAACTTTCAGTGTGACCTTCCTCATAATAGTTGCAAAAATATTGTTGGAATATGAATACATTTATTGCTCACACTGCAATTTCAAAGCTCAAGGTCCTTCATAAGAAAGCTTTCCCTTCTTCAATCTCATTTTCTGAATTTAAGCATACTTTCATATCTCCTAGCCATTTTTAATACAGTTTTATTTTTCCATTTTAGTACCATATATGCACATCTACTATATACTGTATAAAAGCACTTCTAGATGATGAACCTTTCATATTTCAGTTTAGAATCTATCCAAGATCTGATTTTTTAAAATTATTTTCAAATCATACTTTGGTATAGACCTAATGATTTCTGCTTGCTTCTTGTTGGCTAATAACTGAGTTTAGAGAATTTTCCAGTCAGGACAATTATCCATCTGTGCCGAAATGCAGAACACTCCCACTCTTCACAAAATTTTGGGATAATACATTCTTGGTTTTTCTTGGCATGTTTATCTCAAATCTTACCCTCAGAATGCCTAATGGCAAGGTTGCCAGGAATTTTGCCTCCCCCCCATCATGCCTATTGTTATGATCATATCATAGAAGCTAGGAGTAAAAGTCACCTAATAATCCATTTTACTGAGTGCACAAATTAATGGAAGTATGCTGAGCACATAGTAGTGATCTTATGACATTTTATGACATACAATATCTAAGCATTGTTTGTATTATAAAAATGCCAAACTGGAATTGTTTCCTGATTTATCTTTATGGTCTATTTTTATTGTATGCCACAGAAAATTTTACTTGTGAGATGGGAGCTATATAAATGTGCTGATGAATGAGTGAATGAATAAATGCATAAAGAAACAGAAAAACAATATAAAACAAATTGGAGAAAAAATATGTATAGGATCCAAAAAACAGCGCTTCTTAAGGCAGTATGTTTCTGGGAGGTCTCAGTTGCATTGTTCTGAGAACAGTGATTCCTATTCAATGTCAAAAAATCATCAAAGAAGAAAAAAGAAAATCTCCATATAATGAAATCTATGGTTTCCCCTGTAATAATGTATGGCTGTGAGAACTGGACTGTAAAGAAGATTGAACACTGAAGAATTAGTGCTTTTGAAATGTAGTCCTGGACAAAATTTCTGAGAATCCCTTGGACTGCAAGTAGACCAAATCACTCAATCCTAAAGGAAACAAACTCTGAGGGTACTTTGGAAGGACATACAGAAGCTGAAACTCAAATACCTTTGCCATCTAATGAAGAGAAAGGACTCATCAGAAAAGACCTTGATTGGGAAAGATTGAAAGCAAAAGGAGAAGGGTCAGCAGAGGATAAGATTGTTAAATAATTTCATTGACATAATGAACATTAATTTGGGCAAATTCAGGTAGACAATGGAGGACAGGGAAACCTGGCATACTATGGTCCATGAGGTCATGAAGAATTGGTCATGTCTTAGTGACTGAAGAATAACATAAATTATTAAGAAAATTACAAATGCATATCCATGAAGATACTAATATCTTTGAAGACATCAGGAGTCAATTTTAACATATATGAGGAAGATTTTTTAAAAGTCATTTCCATATTTATTTATTTATTTATTATCCTTATTAGTAAATTAATGTTATAAATTTTCTTAGTCTTTATTAGCCTAGTGTGCATTTATCTATTGGATTCTCCAGGTTTTGGAATTTACGCTTAAATACAGGCAACAAATACATATCAAAGTATATATATATATATATCTTCAGTTTAAAAAATGTGGCATAAACTCATAGAGTTTATTGATCTTAGAGAGAAGTAATTTATTTTTATTTATTTTATAATATTTATAGCCTGTCCCACTCCTATGGATTTTATACTTTACTATTTCACGTTTCTGTTTAACAGATAGCATAACATTTAAGAAAGTAATATGTCTTTGCATAGGCAAGATTTTCTAAATATATTCTGTAAATGAATCAGTAAATCAGTAAAAATACTGATTAATTAATATAACAAAACTTTACTTACTAGTAAGACATAATTACTGAACTCAGCAGGATTTCTGAATATATATGCATAGATTACATTGTGGAACAATTGAATTAATGCCTAGTATTATTTGCCAGTTATAGAAGATCCAGCACTGTAAAAAATTATATCCTGCTGTGTCATTTATTTTCCAGACTATATGCAAATTTTGATTAGTGACTGATAGCTTAGTAATTCTGTAAATGAAATGTTTTATTTAGAGAAATCTTTATGCACATTTTATAGCTGGCAGAATAAATAAAATGGGAATTAAATGTTCACAGGAAGTAGTTAGATGTCATTTTCAACATGTCATCTCTTAACAAAGGGTTTCATTATGTACAAAATGAGGTTCCATGTTTTCAAAAGAACTCCAGTAATGACTAATAAAATTCATTGACTGTAGGAAAAAGATCTGCGTCTCAGAAGAAAGATGGTTTTATGATTAAATTTGTATTAGAATATTATCTTCACAACAACTGGGCAGAGTAAAAGGAACACCAATAAAAGTTTCTTGTTTCATTAGCAATTTTCTGTAATATATACAGCTGTTCCAAATCTTCAATGATTTTATATAAATCCACTGAAACTGGTTTTAATTGCAGTGGGTTGTACAAGTTACTATTTTTTGAATTATATGCAATCAACTTAATAGAGGAAAGTCCTCTCTTGTTTCAGTGACTGTTCAAAATAATGACTGTGCTGAAAAAGAAGATTCACAACTGGCTTATGACCATCACAGTGTCCCCACAGACACATGATAACAATTCAGGAACATAGCAAGTGCCATGCATTTATGACAGTGAGAGCACAGATGGGAAATAACTTTTTTTAGTCCATGGTAATAACTTCAAATTGTTGTTAAGGGACTGGTCATAAGTTGAGAACTATTGGGGACTACTAGTTCTATTCCTGCCTTGGGCATGAAGAACTGGTTGGATGATTTGGGCCACTCAGTCTCTTTCAGCTCTCCTCCCTTCAGAGGGTTGCAGTTGTGAGGCAAATAACAGGACAAGGAATATTATTTATGTTCACCATACAAAGTAATAAAGATGAGATAAAAATAAAATAATAAATCAATCAATCAACCATTCTTAGGACTAGGAAAAAAAGAGGCCCAGTTTCCCCAGTGTATAATTTAATACAATATCAGCAAAAAGTAGCTTCCTAGCTCTATTGTGCTTGTGACATTACTAACGAGAAGTTGTACAGTATGGTTGGCTTCTACCCAAAGGTGCTTTTCAAGAGGCAATTGGGCTTTGTTTTTTCTTTGAAGACATTTGACTTCTCATCCAAGAGGCTTCTTCAGCTCTGACTGGATGGTAGGGAATGGAAGGATTTATATTCTTTGCAGACAGCTGGTCACTTGCATTTTTTACAGAGTTGTTGAGGCCATATCGAAGTGAATCTGTGTCATAAGAGTCACCTGAGTATTGCAAATGGGTGTGGACCCTTCTTGGAACTGTTGACAGGACTGTGTTGTATCCTGGAGATAGATGATGTTGTATCTTCCCCCTTTGTCAAGAGAGGGCTATTCAGTTTTGACATAGATAGCCTCTATGAACTCTCTTTTAAATCAGAAGTCTTCTCTGTCCAAAATGTGGATTTTACTATCTTCCAAAGAGTGTCCTTTGTCTTTTAAATGCAGGTGGACTCTCTAAAAGAATGCAAATGACCAGCTGTCTGCAAGCAATATTAATCCTTCTAATTCCCACCATCCAGCCAGAGATGAAGAAGTTCCTTGGATGAGAAGTGAAACATCTTTGAAAAAAAAAAAAGGAACTCCAGTTGCCTCTTGAAAAAGCACTTTTGGAACAAGCATGACCTGGATGATTGAGAATCTCCATAGATGATTGGCTTCTTTCTACATGATTAAAAACCAAGGATGATATCACAAAATGACTTAGACAGAGGAACTGGCTGATTTCTACTGAGTTGTGTTGACTTCTTCATAGTTGCATACCACATTTACAAGATTAGCATGTTAAGATTTTCTGTTTTTGACTATCAAGACTGCATGCATCAGAAGACACACAATCCAAATCTTCAAAGCTTTTTGATTTCCTGGAAAATATTTATTTATGGAAGCATGAGTCATGCATAGAACATTTAGTCATTATAAACTAATATAGTCTCTCAGAAATATTTAGATGGTGAACACTTGAATTGCTAAATACAGACAAAATTGACCACAAAAAGAGGCTAGAATAAAATAGATTGTACAAAGAAAAAGGTAGAATTATATGATATTGTCAGAGCATTTGCAAAGTTGTCAGAGTTTTTCCCAATGTGAATATCTTTATTAGAAAACCCAGGACCAATAACACAGCACACAGAGACTAGAACGTTAAACAGTGGTTTATCTATAATAATATATAAAATACATGTGGCAGCAAAATTCCTTAATAAGTTAAAGAGAATTTCTGCTCTGTAAACTGGTCACAATCAAATAAGGAACAAGCAGCAAGTAAGCAAGAAACACAGGAAGGAAGGAACATCCTCTACTGGCTTCCTTGTATAACTATCTCTTAAAGGGGTTATATTCTCTTCTTAAACAAGCAATACCTAATGCTAAGTCATTCTTACATCAGCTTCCTGGTACTATTATATCGGTTTACTGTTACAGTTACATCAGCATTTCTTGCATCAGCTTTCCAACTATTCGGCCCTTAAATCACATATCCTTGTCAGATTCAAAACTTCTTTTTCCTAAAGGATGTTAATGGAGCCACTTTTAAATATACATAACTGCATTGTAAATGTTAATTTTTTTTTTACCTTGCCTTGTTCTATTAATGGCATAGTAGGCATTGTAGACCAGGAAAATACTGCAAGTTTAAGAAATAATGTGCAGCTTTACTCCAATAAGTTCAAAATCTAAACATCATAAAGTTAATTTGAATAGTAGAATCAATAGGAAGTCCAGAGATTAAAACCTGATGAGCAGTCTGCCAAGAAGATCTGAAAGAATGAAGCAAATCAAGTGAGACCATATCATAATTAAGGGCAGGGGAGAAAGAGATCCAGAAATCTAGTCTATTAATAGTTTTATTTCACTTGACCATAGCAGAGTAGTATATGGCTATGAATAGTATTTCATATCAAGGTAGAACCAAACAAAATTGAAGATGCTATATCTGGAGTACAGGTGTCTTGTGGGGCAGATATCAAGGTCCAGATATGCAGAGTCATCCTTTGCACCTGTCTTGTTACATGGAACAGGGTTAGATGACTTCAGCATGATTGATTTTGGAGATTATCAATGATTGGGTTAATACATCTGTCGGACATAAGAAATACTATTCCGTCTACAAAACCAAAAATTCTATTTATTTCCTTGTACTTTTTCAATGCATAGGATTTCTTTTGTCAGTATGAGAAATAATTATTATAATTACTTTAACCCTACTGGGAAGAAAGCAGCATCTTGTAGAGATATGTGAAACTCCTACTGTACATTTCTTGAAAATATTGAACAAAATGATAATGTTTACCTTTTCCCATTTTATACTGAATTAGAAAGCAGGTACAGCCTGAAGCTTGCAATGATGCACCAGAGAGGATGATGGAAATCAACAGAACCATACAATCATGGTTCAGTGAAAAGTCATCCCTGTGTCACATAGTATAATCTTTTTATTTTTCAGTTCCATATGCATTTAGTGTGCCTGCTCTTCCTTGATTCTTTTTTATTTTATACATTGCTCTTTGCCACCTCCCTGAGCACTGTACTCTAGTCTTAAATGTTATGCATATAGGAGACACCCATCATACAATAAGGCATGGTGCGGGCTTTCCTGTTGAAAGACAATAGCTCATCCATACTGTCCTGTATATGAAAAAGCACATCACAATATATATAGTGGCATATCAGTTCTTCAAGTTAGACAAAGCTCAGAAGTTAATATATGAATGCTAATGCTATTTTTATTTTAAGATTACAATAATACACTCTTGCAAATCTGAATGTGATTCCCTCCTCCCTCACTTTATCTTTGTGTGAACTAGGGAGGGCGGGTGGTCTTTTCTGAGATGCTTACTAGATTACATGTCTGCCCAGGACTCAGGTTTCTTTTATCTGTCCATTGCTTTGGTAGTGACTCTTCCTCCTGTTCCTCAAGATTATTCCTCCTGCCCATTACTGTACATGGCTACAGCCATTAGTTGATGTCTGCTTCATCTTAACAAGTGGAATCTTAAAATACCTCAATATTCATCTAGTCATCTAGTTCTTTCAAGTCCTGCATTTTCTCCCAACCACAAAAGCACTTTTTAATATGCTTTCAGTTTAGGTTCTATGTATGTCTTTGTCCTTTTTTTCCAAGCACAGGTTCTGTATCAAAACATGTCATTTGGTCACTGACATGTCAGCCAGCATAGCTCCAGATGAGTTTTATTGTCCAGAAGATTGGAGATTGTTTTCTTGCTGGAAGATGGTGCTTTGTGGGAGGAGAAATAAAGACAGATGAATATATCAATCTCTTTCCTTAACTTGTCTACCAGAAGAAAGGACAACACTATTTACCAGTCTTATTATTATGGCAGAATGGGGTTCAGTAATGTGGATAACACTGTTTTAGCTAGCGTAGACTTTGGCGACCTCAAAGACTTGTTGGGTAGTACTTAATTTGGCCATGAGGGATGATCCTATACCAAACCATAAGGTGGACATAATTAACTCAAGACAATGTATGTTTTAAATATTGTCAGTTAAACCTTTTAAATCAGCCCCAATCTGCAATTTAGTCATGTGCACCAATCCTGGAATTCACCTTTCAGGTTCTTTCTCTCCCTGTCTAGAATCCTAGGTTTCAGATTCTGTCCTACTACCAATTGATTACTGAGTGCATCGTAAATTCTAGTTTTGATCTAGAACAGTGTTTCCCAATCTCAACAAATTTAAGAGGTGTGGACTTCAACTCCCAGAATTCCAGAGTTGAAGTCCACACTTCTTAAATTTGTTGAGATTGGGAAACACTGATGAATAATTTTTATGATTTAGCTCCTGGTACCTACAGGACTGCTTATTCCAAATAGAATCTTCCCAGGCCTTTAGGTCACCTAGGAAGAAACAGCTTCTTAGTATTCATTTCCCAGAAGAAAACCCCAGCCAGGTATTGCTGCTTTTTGACAGCTGTGCCAATTCTCTGCAGCAATCTCCTTGTGGAGATCTGATGCCCCCTACTCTGCTTACCCCTGCTGAAGAGAGAATTGTTTCAGAGACTGTTTTAACAAGAATGGGCCACTTTTCCTTTGCTTTGAGTAGTTTTATTTTTTGAATTGTTATTTTTATTATGAATGAGATTTGATTTTATGTGGGATTTTATGCTGATCATTAATATTTTAAATAGTTCTTTTTCAATTTTCTGAGACTGAGACTTACTTTGATTATAACATGATACAAATAAAATAGACAAACAGCTAAATAAAGTGAATAACGAAGTGACTAAACTGTGTACTGCTAGGCTTACCTTTTTAAAATAAAATAAAAACTGTAGGTGTTTCAAAGAAATAAAATAGTATAGTAATTTCTATGGGCACTCATCTCAGTTAATGATTCTGGGCAGCTTACATGCAAAGCAAAAGGCATATATGCAAAATCTTCTTATAGTTAAAAGTAGCTGGAAAAGATAAATAGAGTAAGAAAGGATTTTTCATTTTTAAGCTGCTTGTGTGTATGTGTGTATTTTAACTTTCTACGAGTGTGCTTATAATTTTAATTTAA
>JAEANM010028009.1:0-10439 GCA_017656035.1 Myanophis thanlyinensis
ATGCAATTACCCAGACATTGGAGCATATGCTTCCCACGATGAGAAGGACCGTATCAGGTAAGACCAACGTCCTTTCTGTATCTTTTTATACATGAATGGAGTTTATGTTCCATAATTTGGGACTCTGAATTGCAACCAATAAACTATTTTTTTGTTTGTATACCAAATAAAAAAGTAAATCCTAATTAATTATAGATAATATTCCTGGATATCAACAATGGAGAATCTAGAGAGAAAATTTTGCAGGATTGCATTTTTCTTGGAATTTCTTCTGCAGTTGATGCTTTGGAGCACTTTCTAATACCAGATGTTACCTTCAAGAATGGAATTGTGTAGTCTTTTGTCTTCAGTAGTCCTGTGTCAAAATTGGATAATAATTGAATAAAAAAAAAGTGGTACAGTGTGATTTTGATCAACTTTGTCTAATATCACTTTGATGCGATAGCATTTAATACAATTAATGTAATTTATTTATTTATTTTGATTTCTATTTATTTATTTGATTTCTATACTGCCTCCCTCCAGAAGGACTTGATTGTAATCTATAATTATGTAATTATATTGCAGGATTGACCAGCATAAAAGATAGAAATATGCTCCCTATTGCTATTTATTTATATATTCCACATTTATTATTTTTTACAAATAAGGCGGTGAACATATCCAACACATCTTTCTTCTCCCGTTTCCCCCACAACAACGATCCTGTGAGGTGAGTTGGGCTGAGAGAGTGACTGGCCCATGGTCAACCATCTGGCTTTCAGAGCTAAGTCTAGAGTTGAACTCAGTGTCTTGTCCAGCTTTCTAGCCTGGTGTCTTAACTATTAGATCAAACAGACTGTCAACTGCTGTATATTTGCATATGGGGGTGTATAAAGATTATACACAAATAGTGATATGGTAGTTAATATAATGATTTAATACCAGTGTACAGGTAGCCCTTGACCTATGACTGCCCTTTAGCCTGGAATTATGGTTGTAAGTCATGCCAGTCATTAAGTGGGTCATGTGACCCAATTTTATGACCTTTTGCAGCGGTCATTAAGTGAATCACTGTGGTCATTAAGGGAACATGGCGATTATTAAGTGAATCTATTGTCCTCAATGAGTATGGGTTTTTTTGCTGAAAATGAGAACTAAACATCAGTTTCTTGCAGAAAACTTTGTAAATTGAGTGACCATGGGATGTTGCAAATGGCTGTAAGTCCATGCCAGTTGCTGAGAACCCAAAATGTGATCATGTAATTTTGGGGGAGGACAGCTGTTGAAACATTGAATCTTAGTTGTGAGTAGCCTTTGGGAGGAGGTTCTGTAATCTTGAATGGTTCCTAAGCAATCTATCGTAAGTCGAGGACTATCTGCATGCAAGTAAACAGGGGTGTGTTAGGGTCTGTTTGACTACTTCTTATTAGATGCAGATTTTGTGTGAGAATGAATTTTAAAAGATAAACGTTACCAGTATGTAATTTTTAGTAAAGATTACAGTTACATCCAAAAATCAAGCTCCAATTTGCCATGCAAATACATTTGATATGCTGTTTTTCCAGATGGCATTTAAAATTACATAAACTAATTAGGGATGATGGAACATTAAGGAAAATAAATCAATTCACTTTTTTTGAAAATTAGTTCAATGTACTATTTTTATAAAGCTAGGACCAGCTTGCAGTTTATGAATACACTTCCAAACACGATCAGATCATAATTTGCTGTAATGTAGCATTTACTTTCATTTACTAAGTAAGCGAGAAACTTAAAAATAAAAAATGTGTTTTTTTGATACAAGAGGACTCAATGTGAAATGTAGTATGTGATATTTTTGAGAAAGCAGGGCATATCAAAATCCATATATACACCTTATGTTGAATTATAAATCAGATATATTGAAACATAAATAATTCAAATTATTAGTATTTCAGTGAACACAATTTATGAGAAACTATATATATCTATCCATCTATCAAACAATTTCCAAGTGTTTTAAGTAAAGATATGACTTTGATTATACCACAGACTGTCTTTAATACAGCTTTTAAACAAGTTTTAAAAATATTTTAAATGTTTATTAATCCATTCTATGATTAACAATTTAATACCTATACATGGTGAATTCAAAACAGTAATGTTAAATTAATAAGCAGTATGTCCCAGCTTGGTGTCCTCTGCATCCAAAACATCCACAGGAAGTATTTTTATTTTATTTATTGAATTTATCTCCTAAATTTTTCCTTCACAGCTCAAGCTAGCTTATAGCATTTCTGCTTAAGATGTCTTCTCAAGACTGGGAAAATGTAGAGTGAATAAAATGTAGAGTGAATTTTTATTAATGATGTGTAAACATATTTTATTTCTATGTGTCTATTAATGGCTGATTTGTCTGAATGCTAAATTTCAAGGAATTCCCTATAATTTTTGGATTTGTCTTTGGTCTTTGAGAGGTGTCAGCAACCTGGGCTCTGGAGCTGCATGCGGCTCTTCGGCCTTCTGCTGTGATCCCATTACTGGCTGGCCCCACCCCTCGCCCTCCCCTCCCAGTCACTCCTAGCCTGGCCTGTGAAAGGTATAGGCTTTTCAGATTCGGGGTTTCCCCACGCATACCAGTACAATGTCATCAAAAAAATCTCATTGTAGGGACTTTTGCTTCTTTGGAGTTTTAAATTGCGGCTGCTCTGTGGAACCCAGATATTAACCTGAACCTGAAAAAAATACCTTATACGTCAGCCTCTCACAGCGTGAGGCTGACAGCCGGGTCCTGAGCTTCGAGCACTCTCCTGACCGCTTGGGTTGTGCAAAGACTTGGGGAAGATGGCAGAGAAGGATGCCTCTGCGGGCTCAGCTGCTGATGCAACGTCGGCAATCCTTGACAAGTCCGCTAACTTGATGGGGTCGATATTGGTCATGATCGTAGAAGTGGAGGGCTTGGAACCTAAACTTCTACAAGGCGCTTGACTGAAAGCGCAGCTGATCTGGTCTAGCGCCTAATGCCAACCAGTGGAGCAATGGCAAGCCAGGGCAGGGGTTTTTCCCATGCCTCATTTGATGTCTGGATGGAGAGAAAAGTGAAGCCCAGAGATGACTGAGTCAAAGAGCCACACAATTCAGCCCCCCTCCTGGATCCTGTCGATGGGATGTCTTCAGGAGCAATTTGGGCAGCTGTGCATGGAAAATGCATCCCAACTGTACACGGGCCAACCAGCCGGATGAGCACTCCTCCAACCAAAGTTTTTGTTCCAGAGCAGATGTGCGGGGGAGTCCCAAGTGAGGTGTCATATTCCTACCCAGGGCAGGGTGGAATTCAGGGCCCCTCATGTCAAGGCCAGCCAGCTGCAGCAACCACCAGGGTTGGTCTGGCAACGTATCTGGACCACAGGGGCTGTCATTGGGGCCATCGAAAAAAGTTCGATTTCGAACTGAAACACATCCTGGGGGGGGGGGGGAACATCCTCGCTGACAGACTATCCCGAAAACCGGAGTTCAATAGTAAATAAGAAGTAGTAGTCCAAGCGGTACTATCCCTCTCTCAACCAGCAGCTCAAGCAAACACAAGGGGCCAGGGCCGGTTACAGTACCAAGGGGGAGAACACTCATTAACCAAAGACATAATCACAGCTTTAGAGACTGATCCATGGTTCCTCAACAACCAGGATTCCCTCATCATCCAAGTTGGCCTTGCCTGGAAAGGCACCAAACTTTACGTCCTGACCAGCTTATGACTAAAGATCTTAGAGCAATGTCACAACTTGAAGCTTTCGTTCTCAAAACCCTCCATTAGGTGCAAAGGCAATTTTGGTGTTCCCAGCTAAAACCCGAAGTCAAGGACTACATGGAAAGCTGCGTTGTCTGCGTCACAATGAAAGGCCAACTTGGAAAACCTCTAGGTCTTTTTCAAAGTGTGGTGGAACCGTGCCAGCCGTGGGAAGAAATTGCAAAGGACTTTATAGCGGAGCTCCCCCCAAGTGAGGGAAAAACAGTCATATGGACAGTGATTGACCTGTTTTCAAAACAAGCACATTTTATGGCATGCCCTGGACTCCCGTCAGCAAAAACGCTGGCCAAAATCAGTTGCATGGAGCTCCTCGATGCGTAATCTCTGACCAGGTCAATTTAGCCACTTGATTGATGATTTATGGATTTAGGATGATTTACAGCAATTAAAAGCTAGTGTGTTTATTAGCACTTTTGGCAAAAAGAGTCTTGACTGTAAGTGCTAGAACCATAAGAATATATCTTGGGTTTCTTTGGGGAGAATGAGAGAATTTTCCTATCCTCATTTCTAGCTTGTTTTATATTATATTAAAACAACATTCAACAATTGTTTTAAATTCTACAAATTACACAATCATTGATGATAAATGAAGTAATCCATCCATCTTTTTTTCAGAGGTAAATTATGATTCTAATATACTTCGTTGATATTTTGGCTTGGCAATGACCAAAATGCATAGTTTGTACAACATGCTGGGCAATAGAAGACCTTTTTAGGCAGGTTGTGTTAAAAGCTTCATCAAACCTGTCTGAAGAAACACAACCTACCACAAATCCTATTGTGACTCAGTATGAAGTATGATCCTAATCTAGAACTTGCATCAAGGAATATGTTTAATGTCATGTTCATGCAACATGTCATAGTTTGCCTAACTGATTTGCTCAAAATAAGCAAAGTTTGTTGAATTTGCCAAACCAAAAAAATCCCTTTGTGACTTAGAGTGCTCTGTGGATGACGCTTATAGTTGTATTTATTCATAAATTAAATCAATATTCAGAGGGTGACTTTACCACAGTAAACAAAACAGTTAATTCAGAATCTGGCTGAGTAAGGGCTGTCTACCGCACTGCCTGATGGGCCTGCGACCTCAGTGCTGCCCGTTCGCTGTGGAGAAAGGCTCTGGTTCTTTCTAACCAAGCGCTTCACATTAGTCTTTCCTTGCTTCTTTTCCTCTGGGGGTGGAGGACTTGCCCAACGTGTGGGGCAACCTGTGGGAGATCCTAGCCCTGCAGAAAGTGAGGGGGGGGGGGAAGAGAAGTGCCTGAAGGAGCTGAAGCTGCAGAAGCTGAGACCATTGTTTACAATGAGTGCCCTCTCTGGCATGCATGCCATAGGTTTGCCACCACTGATCATTTTCCCAATTGAAACTGGTTCAGTCTGTCAACTTCAGGTTAGACCCAGGCACAGTTTAGTGCTTTCTTTTGCTGACTGCACACATACGTGTCTACATAAAAATCTAACTTGTGTATCAAAAAGCAACAGTAGCTCATCTTTAAAACAAGCAAGAAGCTGTGAGAGAAGCAGTGCTTTTTTCTGATTATGATGGAATGCTTCTGGAACATCATTCTGTGCTTCATTTGCTAGATGGTGCATAGGATGTTGTTTAGGATAAAATCTTGCTTAACTACCATAACTGGGACTAGGAGCTCTATTGCTAAGGGTTAAGGTTGTCACATGACCATGATGGACTCATCATGTCACTTTTTCCTGCTGTTAAGAAAACCACTCTAGTTGTAAACAGATACATCATCATATGACCACGATTTATGATTTCTCTGCTGGCTTCTCCATTGAGTCTGCTTGTTGAAAGTTGGCTATGCAGCATACAAAGGGAGATCATATGACCGTGGGGACACTGCGATGGTCATGAGAGGACCAGTTATAAAGTAACTTTTTCAGCACTAACAAATAGTCATTATATAGGGTAGTTTACTGTTTCTAAAGGGATTACCTTCAATGGCTAGGTGAGAAAGTTAGCAAGGGGAAGTTACTTTAAGAAAAATGAATTCTTCTTCCAAAATTAGTTCTTTTCCTAGCAGGTTTTAATGGGCTTCTCATATGCCTCTCTGTTGCCTGCTACCAAGAGTTGTAAATGATGAAGTTTTAGAGCAAGTGACAGTGTTTCTATGTTTTGTGTATCTCTCCATGGTCCTTTAGTAAAAAAAAAATCTAACCCTCTGTTAAATCCACGTTTTATTAATGTGTTGCAGCAGGAAGCGATTAGAAAGCAAATGGTGCTTTGTTCATTATTTTTGCAATCCAGCTCAGTTAAGCAAGATAGATTTATCAAATTTGAGCTGTTACAGCAGGGGTTATTGGGTGAAACTCTTCTCAGTTGTATGTAAGATAAATTGATAAGAATGAGTTTAGGTTATTTTGTACAGTAGGTATTATATAGTAATAAAACATGTTGATTGCTTATAGATTTAAATATTTTTTTTTGCAGTAACGTATTTATAGTTAAACCATACCTATTGTATATGGTTTGAAATAAATTTCATCTGGCTTGGCAGGAGAAGATCTCTGATTTTACTTTGTGGGGGAAAAGGGAAGTAATTTCACTGAAATGGATAAAATCAAAGAAAATGTGCAATCTCATTTGATTGTGGGATTTTTTTAAAATAAAGAATGCAATATAATATAAAGTCTGTATTTACAATATATGCATAATATTAAAAGAGGAGTGGTACCTAAGGAGTTTCTTTCTGATTTGTTTCCATCTATCAAGATTGGCTTGATCTTTAGACTTTTATAATTAAATATTTAAAGAAATAATGAACTCAAAGTGAGATACTATTTGATTTTTTGTCAAATAACAAAATGTCAAAGATAACATTAAAGTAGAATACGATTTACTATTTAAAAGGCAGCAATCACTAATACTATTTATGTGATAATGTACAAATAGAGAGCCATTATCACCCAAATCAAACTGATAGTAGTTAGCTTTTAATTCTTGGTTCTCTGAAGTGCCATGGCCACCTAAAATGAAAAATGAAATTGCATGATTACAATGAGCTGTGATAGTACTTGATAAGTATGCCCACTGTCAACTTAGCATTGAAAGGCTTCCTTGCCCATTTTTTATCCTCTTACTGCTATATCATTTTGATTCTGTGGTATCTCTCCTAGTGAATGGCTTTTTAGCAGCCAGAAGCCTCTGATATTCCCACTCTCATTTTTCCTCTGTAGTAAGCAGATTAAACAACACAGCTTCTGTTGTGTTTTTGAAAAAAAGTTGCCCATAAATTGCACTGTCCAGATTGTAAGCTTCCATTTTATATGCATTGGTTAACTTTGCTAACCAAATGTCTTGTGCTGATGGGTAGGATCCTAAGACCTACCTCCAATGTTTCTCTTAGCTATCCTGAACTATTAATTCGGTAGATGGATTCCTGTGATAATGCAAACTAAAAGATTGAAAGCATTATTCATTCTGAACAAAGTGCAGACTCTCCTTAGAATTTGGCCAGTAATAATTGGTTTAGAGTTCTTCTCTGCCAGAGTATCGGTATTTCTTGGGTACAAACAAAGCAGTAGCTCCCCATTACTCACCTGCTATAACTAGTTAAAACCCAGTTCTGCTGCTTCAGGGATGTGATTGAATTAATGGGTGGAGAGTAAGGCCTAGTTGTCAGGTCCTAAATTGATAAAGATTGAGAAGAAATATTTTTGGATTTCCAGAAGCTTCCCTGTTATCAGGAAAGAGACCCATTGTTTCACTGGATTATATGAAATCTGTTAGAAAGAAAATCAAAATGTGTCAGAGGGGTATTGCCATGGAGATAGTGGTTCTAAATTGAAAATAATTTAGTTGCTGAAATGTCTCAACCCATTCATCTCAGTAAATCTTGCTGAAGACAACTCTGTAAAAGCATGCTTGTGTCTGTAAATCAATATTTATTTTAGAAGGCTAAGCCTATTTTGTACATTCATAGAATGTCATTTGCTTCAATATGTTTTGTCTTAACTCTATCTGTTCCTAATAAATTTATGTAGACTTTTCCGGGATAGTATTGTCAAAACCTAAGATCTCAATTTTTAGTTTCTCCCAGCTCCAAAGATTAACTATTGAAAAACACATTATTGATGTGCATTGTTCATGGGAGTCAGCTGAAGAGCGATCTGGAGAGGAAGGAAGCCTTGGGTACAACAGAGAGTATACAACAGTTACACTGAATGAAACAGAGATGTCTCCATCCTGAGGAAATCCATGCAGAGGAGCAGGAATTTCAGCATTTGCCTATAAGAATGTAAATGCCACATTGATAATGCACTCTTAGGAATTAGAGTTCATAGGTGCTCTATAACAGGCATGTCCTTCATGAGGCCCATTGCAAGTGCACCTGCGGCCTGCACAGACAATGTTTTACACACCACCTTGGATCCATCTTGTGCAGAAAGATGGGGTAAAATATTTTAAATCAATAAAATTAAGTGAGTAAACAGGAAGGAGAACCCTACATGCTATCCTGAGTTTACTATTGAAAAGGCAGTCTAGACATGTAACAAATAAGCAAAAAAGCTTCCAAGGCTCCCCAGGCAAGTTGCAAGAGAAATGCCTCTCCCCTGGAATGACAGCAACTCCTCCTTAACCTTGTCAGAAGAGCCAGTCGGGCAAGGCCGGTGCTTGTAACCTGACCCGCGCCGTCCTGCTGTCCCAAGAGCAAGATGGGTCGCCCTCTGAGTTGCCAAGGGTGAGCCCAGCCACTGCAGCCCAGTTGAAGACAATGCAGCCCTCATCATAACTCAAATGTGACAATATGGCCCTCAGAGAACTCTGAGTTTGACATGTCTGCTCTATAAGAAATAGATTTGGCTTGCCAGCATGTTTTGTTCCATGTCATCCCACGGAGCTAATAGTTTTAAGATAAATATATGAAAGGGTACAAGTTTTCCAACTCTTGAAAAACTAGATAACCAGTTAATTTTATCCTTTTTAAATTTTGAGGGATCTTTGTTGCTGCTGTGACTGTTTACTCCACTTGAGCTTTCTAAATACTGATAGAAGGCAAAACATAGCAAATCAAGAAGAGAAATAAATTCATTGCTGGTGCCACAAAGTACATTTGAGGCAGATTTGTGGGGAAACAGTCCTCTTTATAGGAACTACTATAACAATTGAAGATCAGGGACATTCATTCTAAATTTGGAAAGATTTAAGATAGAAGAAATGCATGCAGTGAACTACTTTCCAGCTTTAATGCTGGTTGCAATGTAAATTCATAAATAGTGAATACAGGGGAAAAATAGCTGGAGTATGGGAATGTGTATACTGACCAGTAGGTTATGTAAACTAAAGTTCTGATGGATAGATTGATCCTCAGTATTGTGGATGTTTGTTTTCCTAATTACTGTAGCAAATAGACAAAACACTGAAGCTCACACTTTGTCTTCTAATTACTGTAGTTGAGAATCAGCTTGGTTTCATGGTAAAGGCACCAGGCTAAGAACCAGAAGGCATCAACCTCTAGTTTAGGAATTAGCAGAAAGCCAGCTGGGTAACTTTGTGCCAGCCACTTTTAGCCTTTGGCAAACCACTTTTGAAAATATTGCCAAGAAAAGGACAGGGACTTGTCCAGTCAGCTGCCAGGAATTGAGGCTGACTCAAAGTCTCTCTCTCTCTCTCTCCCTCTCACACGCACACACACACCAATTTTAAAGTTTGCTCTAGCAGTTCTCATCTGCCAAAGAATTGTGGCAATTATAAATGGATGATTAGCAAGTCTTCCTCTTTTCTTCCATCAGATGATGGTGATATAAAGAGCCAGCATAGTGTGCTGGCAAAGACTAGAATTCAGGAACCTTTCTGGATGATTTTGAATCTCTTAGCCAGTCTATCTGCCAGGATGCAATGGAAAATTGCAAGATAGCACTGTGTACACTACCTTGAGCCTTTGAGAAGGAAACATGCAGTATACATTTAACTATAAAAAGTTTTATCCTAGTACTTGGTCATTTGTGTGCATTCTCATTTGATCACTGAAATTAAAAATCGTGAAAATATAATTTTTAATAGAATTTTTCTCTAATTCTGGAAAATCTTGTTCTGAAGGCTTGGCAAAATATATGTCTGGCATTAACAAGAATAGCATGGAATTTGCAAGGAGGATCTTAAACATTTTTGTGAATGCCTATGTGCTTCCTCTAATTCCTTATAATTCTCCTGATTGTTAATGAAATATTATTTGAGTATAGATCTTGGATGGGGTGAAATGCAGCCAGAGTGCACCACATCGCCTGAACGGATAGTGACGATTTGAATTTGGACCCACCCCCACTGTCCTTCTATTCCCTTATACAAGCTTAGGGTTTTTTTTTTGTTTCTTACCTTAATCAGCTGTTTGGCGCATCTACGGAGCCTTCTTGATGATCCTTGCTGCCTCTGGTGCCTGTAAATAAGGTTTAAAGAGCCATGCTGCAGTGCGTTTGGCGCACATGCGTGCACACAGAACCAGTAGCAAAACCAGTAGGATTCTACCCCTGATCTTGGACCTTTTTCAGCCTTCATACATACACGGCTGGAGTGTATGTATATTGTAGGCACAACACAAACAATGTGATAAAAATATACAGATACAGACATTATTTTTCAGATTTGTATTTAGATCCCCTCCAATCGGGCTTCAGGCCTGGCTTCAGCACGGAGACGGCCTTGGTCACATTGGTAGAT
>JAEANM010028010.1:0-10439 GCA_017656035.1 Myanophis thanlyinensis
CTTCGGTGCATAGGCTCTCAGTGTACATTAAAGGAAACGGTACATACGGCAGGAATCATAAGATACAACACTTAATGGTAGTCATGGGGTACAAATAAGCAGTCAAATCATACTAGGAGACAATACTCAATATAAATTGTAATCTGGGAGAGGAGATAACATTAGAAGATGGTAAAACAAAGGTTTTCTTTTTTTCGGTTCTCAGCGTAGTTTTGGAAGGTAAAACTTTTATTTGATCGAAAAAGGGATCTGCATTCGCTGTAATTCAATACAGGATTATGGATGCTTTAGTCAGGAGCAATGCTTTTGAATATACAGGATTTACTTGTAACTAAGCCTGTATTTAGAATGCCCTGTATGTGGATTGAAATCTCTGGCCCTCATCAGTTTAACTATGTTTTTTTAGGTTACATTAAACCGTGGTCCCAAGTTTGCAATGGAACTGAGGAATTTATTTAGAAGTCCTCTTTTGCAAAGATGTTAAGAGCAGGATTTATTTGGTCTTTCCTTGGTACTGATTGCATTTTGCCCTATTTACATTTTAAGGAAGATCAGACTATATAAATACATTGGATAGAAATAAATGAAAATTTAAAGACACATGACCGGGCTCCATTTAATTCAGTAAAGCATGGCTTAATATTTTTTTTATTAAAATTGTGGGGCTTAAACATATTCTTTTTTTATTGGTTAAATAAACCATGTCTCTTCAATTTCCGGGTATAATTTAATTTCTTTCTCATTGGCTCTACAAATATTAGCATCAGCTCAGCTGATTTGCATTAAATTTCATGAAAAATCACAGGCTAGATCAAATCTCAACAAATGGACTTCTAATGAAGGGTTTTTGTTTTTTTTATTTTGTTTGAAAGAGCAAATGAAAGTCTGTATAATGGATCTGTTGATTATCTCAGGTCCTTTCTGTTGTCAATTGGATGAAAATGAAGGACAATGGGAACAGCTGAAATTTGTTCTATGTTTTAAATCAACAGAATAGGGAAAAAAAATGTGGTTAATAACTATAGATGAACCTATTATTCCTATAGTGTGTTATCCAGGAAACAAATGGAAGTGTGCAGTTAAATTACTTCTTTTCAGTAAGAAAATAAAAAAAAATCACTCTTAATTGACATAACAAAGCAATCTTGAAGTAGTTAGGGCTTAAATAAATATATACAGCATTTTATTTATTAAAAAAATTATATTGCCCTCTTTCCATTCCATCCTAATTTTCCCTTCCTCTGGAAATTTCAAAATACAGTTAATGGAGGATAATATAAACATTACGGGTGCTAAAAGCATTATGTAAAAGGAATATTAGCAAAAATTAACGGGTTATAAAAATATTACAAATCCTGGGCACACAACTTGATTTTAGCTAATTGAAAAGATTAAAAAAACAACAACAGAAGCCACACATAAATAAAATGTCCTCAGATTTTTTCATATAAGTGTCCCACTATCAAGAAATCACTGTTGAGCCTCTTCTCCATGTTATTTCATGTTTAATGAAATCAGCCCGAGTATAAAATTCTGTGAAGGTATCTTTTTAAAAATTAAATCCTGGGTTAGCGGATTGAAAGGACACTTCATATAATAACACTATTTAATAGTCAGGTTCATACAATCTATCTTTTAAATTCAACTTCTCTACTGCTATCATTATCCTGGATATGATTTCTTCTACAATAAATCAATTTCTCAACTTATCTGGTTATAATGATCTTGGCTCTTATTCTGTCTTCCTGCAGTTTTAACAAAAGAAGTCATTTTGAAATCGTGTTATTGTTCCTGAATATCTTTGTTAGGCAGTGTATCCCAAACGTAATTTTTCATTAACCTTACTGAGAAATATCTTTGTGTTCAGATTATGCATTACCTACCCTTTTGTTCAAGCTCAACAAGATCCTTTGATGATTTGCCGGCAAGATATATTTGCTCACTATTTGTCTAAAGAGGTGTCAGTCGTAAAGAGATCATCAAAGTAGAAAGAAGGAACTTTTACAATTTGACTTCAAAATTTCAAATTCAATAATCACACAATCAAATGACACCATGAAAGGAAGTTGAGTTAGGAAAAAAAAAAAAAAAAAAGGAAGGCAGAGTCACTGGTAATTTCTTAAACCCCATTATTTTTTTAAAAAGTTATTTTTTTTTATCTCAACATTGACTGAAATGAAGTCTTTCATTTCATTTTGAAACTTTCTATATAACCATCACACATTTTGAGCTTCGGATAATAAAAAAAAGACAGCACATGCAGGAAAGTTGGGATGAATTTGGAAGTTCACCTCGGTTGTCATCTGCAGAATTAATGCTCTATGTAGGATGCAGACAAGTCAGAAATTATTGATTGAAATAGTGAGAAACTCTGCACTGCAAAGTAAAAAATATTTTTTGGTGGTCCTGCATTACAGCTAACACAAAATAATTGCTCTTCCCAACCCATCTTCCTCCAAATATTAGACTATACGTACCATCATCCTGAAATATGGTAGCCAAATATGTTTGATGAGGGGAAGATCCAGGTTGGTGTCTGTCTAACCTGGTTAAGGCTAGAAACCAGAAGACTGTGAGTTCTAGTTGCATCTTGGGTATGAAGCCAGCAAGGTGACTTTGGGCCAGATACTTTCTAAGGTCTAGGAAAGGAGACAATGGCAAACCATTTATGAAACTCCTTGCCAAGAAAACCCACAGGTACTTGTTGCAAAGAATTTCCACGTTTCAGACAAGTGGAATTTATGGCTTCTGTTTTTTTTAAAGGACTTTTTCATAGTGTTTCAGCTATGAAATGAGCCCTTGTGGGAATTAGAATGCCGTATTGCAGACAAACTCTGCCCACAGCCTGGAGTTCGACCCTGATGGAGCTTGAGGTTGACTCAGCCTTCCATCCATCTGAAGTTGGTAAAACGAGGACCCAGATTATTGGGGCCAAGATGCTGACATTTGTAAACTGCTCAGAGAGTGCTGTAAAGCACTATGAAGCCGTATATAAATTTAAGTCTTGTTGCTATTGTGGGTGACAAATTGATCCTCCTATTCCATTTAAGACAGTCTTTTGCTCCCTGTAGTTATCGGCACCTCCAAGTGAACTTATCTGGATCTCAAAATCTCAGTCTCTGTTGTCTGACACAGGAGCAAGTTATTGACCCCACCTTGATACAGTAGGAAAATGGGAATTGTAAAGCACCTGAAGAGAGAGAAAAAATGGGAGTGGAAAACAGGAATTATAAAGTACCTGAAGAGAAGCCCAAAATATGTGCAACAGAAAAAGAGAAGAAGGAAGTGTTAGTCCTAATTCATATAAATGTGATTTTTAAAGGTTAGAACTGATGATATTACCTAGTTGGGTACTGAAAGATCTGCAAGAAAATAACCAAGCTCATTGCACAAAGGACCCTACAGTCCTTCTCCATCTGCTTCTCATCTTCTTCTTCCTCCTCCCCTCCCCCTCTTCTCCACACACCTCACTCCCATTTAGTACTGATGATGTTACCTAGTTGGGCAATGAAATGTCTGCAAGAAAACAACCAAGCTCCGAGAGCATCACTGGTTTTTAAAGATGTTTGTAAACACAAAGGAAATGAGTCCCTGAATATCTGCCTTATGGTAGGTCCACCTTTCAAGAGAACTTCTTTTAAGTCTTTCCTTCCCATTTCTTATCACACCTTGCTCATACATCTGGAGAAATAATCAGTTCTGTGCGGTGGTGAAATTCATTTTTTAACTACTGGTTCTGTGGGCATGGCCACAGGATTAAACATCACCAGGCACAGAATTAAACTTCACCAAAGTTGCAATGTAATAAGGGGAGAGGCAGTTTCTGTGAGCAAGGCAATAAAGAGTAGGCTAGAAACAACTGCCTTATTTACAGGATTAACCCTGTAAAGCTAATCTTTATAGGATTAACCACGCAAAGTAGGGAAAAAAAACCAAAGATATTTCTTCTAATAATCAGTTCTATAGAACCAGTGCGAACTGGCTGAATTTCACCTTTGGTTCTGTGTGATTCAACGGTCTAGTTTACTCCAAGTAGAATTCCCTTGGTGCACTAGTTCACTCCGGTTGAGAAGGAAATATGGAGAAAACCTTCATCTGACTTTTCTCAGTAGCATAACAAACCAGTATGCTAAAACCCTGTCACAATGTTGTTGTTAATTGTGAAGTCGTGTCTGACCTATTGCAACACATGGACAACGTTCCTCCAGGACTTTCCATCCTCTACCATCCCCCAGAGTCCATTTAAACTCACATCAACTGCTTCAGTGACTCCATCCAGCCCCCTCATTCTCTGCCATCCCCTTCTTCTTCTTTGGCCCTCCATCGTCCCCAGCATTAGGCTCTTCTTCTCCAATGAGCCCTTCCTTCTCATTCTCTACTTCCCCAAAGTATTTGAGTTTCCTCTTCAGGATCTGGTCTTCTAAAGAGCAGTTGGGGTTGATCTCCTCTAGGACTGGCTGGTTTGTTCACCTTACAGTCCAAGGGACTCACAGGAGTCTTCTCCATCATCATAGTTCAAAGGCCTCCATTCCTGTCACAATAGTGCATGCTAATTCAGTAAAGAAAATCAAGACTTTTTTTGATGGCTAGTTTAGGAAAATACTTGGGATTTAAGCAAAGGAAGAAAAGGAGAAAAGAAGTCACCTAGCCAGAAACCCACAAGCAAATTCCCAACACTTCAGATCACTCCATGAAACCACATCCAAAATCTTAATTACATGCAGTTCCACTGTTCCTTAGACTGGTATGGGATTATTATTATTATTATTATTATTAGTATTATTATTATTTAGTCCTAAAAGCACAAGTCTCTTTTCCCGTAATTCAGTTTATACCGATGTCATTCATACACCTATTGAATGCACATCATGTGGTTTCGAATTGTAAGCCTAGGGTTGTTTAGGAGTTAAACTAAGTATGCTATTTTCCCCCCCTTGTTTTGTCATGTTTCAGACTAACTTGACTCTCAATGCATCCATGCAGCTAATCATCCATCACTTTTGTTCTTTAAAAGTCTCACTTGTCCCTTTCTTTGAGACTCTCGACAATTGTGCCCACCCTCAACCTTCATTTTCCTCTCAACCCACTCATTTCTTCCTTCACATATTGCTTTGTAATTTGATGCATTAGTGCTGTTGCATGTGTTTCTCTTTTTCTTTCATTAATTAGATTAGCATAATAAAATGATTCGGTTTTGGAAGAAAAAAAAAAGACCAAGGGAGAGCAAAAATAATGGAAACCGCTTAGCAGTGGATTACCACAATCAGGATTGTAGTATTTTTTGAACGCCTGCTGTGCTTTTGTGTCTCCCCACAATCTGAGGAAATAAAGCAGGAATGGCAATTCACAGGAAACAACCCTGATAATAGGTCCACCTACTTTATTGAAACAAGAAAACAAATAGAAATTATTTAATTTCTATTAAATAGAATATGAAAGAATATGAATTTTTGTGAAAGAATATGTGAAAGAATATGAATTTTTAGCTAGCAAAAATGGATCAGAAGTTATATGAACTCAGGGCACTGTTTGTTCATCAGTGGGATGAGAATCCAATTCTGGGTAGCAAATCATCAGGAATCAAGGATGATTGTCCTTTGATTCATGAGATAGTAATCCACTAATCCAGTAACCAGTTCTGAGGAGAATCACCAGGTCTTTAGCAACTGAAATTTATGTTATTTTCTCAGAAAATATAGAGGAGGAGGAGGAGGAGGAGAAGGAGGAGGAGATCCATGAAAGAACAGTACCTTGAATGTGGTAGCCTATATAGAAATCTATCCTATAGAAATCAATTGGGGCATTATTTCTTTACATGGTAACTCCTGCAAGTAATGCTGATGCTAAGTATTGAAAAGAAAAAGGGATGCCAACTTTTGAAGAATGAACTGGCCGAAATGGCAGAAATTAACCAGATTGATTATAGACAATGGGTTAGATTAAGTTTATAAGAGATTGAAAAGTTTAGAGGATTTCCTGCATTTTAAATAACAGATGGTTAACAGAGGGTTTTGAAGTTACTTGATTTTTCATACAGTGAACAGATGGTGGATCGACTTGACTCTTGATAGATTTCCACATAAGTGACATCTTTCTATGCAACATAATATTCGCAGAGAGGAATATTCCAGAGAGCAAACAGCAAGTTTGGAGTGGATGTGTGGAATTTGCATCCCAAACTGTGATCCTATGTTTAAGCAGGACCTCCTGTTTAGAACTCATATCCCCAAATAGACAGAAGACAGAAGTTAGAAGGATGTCCTGTAGGGATGTCCACAGGCCATTTCTTGTATGTTGTGAGAGTTTAATTCATATGTGTACAGCATGTGTGTGCATTTTTTTCTCCATAAAAACTAAAGCAAAAATGAGGATAACGTGTAGTGACAGAAGGAATTTTGATGTATTTGTTGGAAATGAATCTGCTGTCCAGAAGTCTAGTAAATAAGTGTAAGTAAAGGAGATCTGATTGCTTATTGGCAGTAATAATTTCCTTCCCTAATGCATTCAAACCAATTTATTTATTTATTTAATTTAATTTTTATACCACCCCCCTCTCCCAAAGGACTTGGGGTGGTGTACAGCCATCTAAAAAAGAAAACACAGAATAAATGACAGTTTAAAAACAAATTAAAATTAACTAATTAAGGTGGCTGATCATAATTAAAAACCCAATGTAAAGAATTAGAAATTTAAGAATTTAAAAACAATTAAAGATTACAAATTTAAAAACTGATTTAAAAATTAATTTAAAACCCCCAACTGATAGTATTAGGCCAGACCGGCCTGTTGGAACAAATAGGTTTTTAATGCGCACTAGAAGGTCCGTAGGTCCGTGATGGTCCGGATCTCCAGAGGCAATTCATTCCAAAGGGAGGGTGCCCCCACAGAGAAGGCCCGAACCCTTGGGGCTGCCAGATGACACTCTCCAGACAATGGAACCCTAAGGAGACCCGCCCTGTGGGAATGCACTGGCCGGCAGGAGGCTGATGGTGGCAACAGGCGGTCCCGTAAGTAATTTGTTCTCTTATATCAGGAATCCAGGACATGTCTTTTGAATTCTTCTTCCATGCTGGAATGGTAGGGCGAGACAGTGCTCATCCTGTACAGTGGGCTTACAGCTCTCTTCTTTTAGTCAGAAAGAATTGTTTCCATTGTTATGCAAACAGCTGCTAGGCTTTCATAGTACCATCCTGCAAATGGAGATCTTGATTTAGTTTTTTTTTTAAATTAACATATATATCTGCTTTCTGTGACTTGTTTTCAGATGTCCTAACAGTGCTTGTTTCCAAGAGGCAACTGGACTTTCTGGTTTTTCTTTGAAGATGTTTCGCTTCTCATTGAAGAAGCCTCTTCATCTCTGATTGGATGGTGGGAAATGGAAGGACCATCATCCAGTCAGAGCTGAAGAAGCTAATTTAATGAGAAGTGAAATATCTTTAAAGAAAAACCAGAAAGTCCAGTTGCCTCTTGGAAAAAACACCTTTGGGACAACCATGACCTGGATGACTGAAAATCTCCATAGACTTCTTTTCAGATATTCTGTGTATATTACTTTTGCTTAATGAACTGATTTACTGATTTATCCATTTTTAGCTTGACCATTATTTGATTTCCTCTTTGGCTCATAAGTGCTTTATCTCTGGTCCCAGCCATAAACCTGACAGATGGCAGTTGGCCAATGGCTTCTTTACCAGATGTTAAATACCATGAAAGATGATAGAACCCTGGAGGACTGACCAAGGAATTCATGGAGGGTTAAGCATATGAAGTACCTTGTGATAATTTACTTTAAATACAAGAGAAAAGCCAGCACACAGTAGTACTTCCATCACTAGTTACATAAATTTTGTTGACCTATGTACACTCTCTGACTTGATTTTATAAATCAGAAAACCAATTTTGAATTAGATTTGTGTACAAATGACTGGCATAGTATTGCTAAGATGTAGGGGGGCACCCTCCCTTTGGAACGAATTGCCCCCGGAGATCCGGACCATCACAGACCTGCGGACCTTCTGGTGCACATTAAAGACATATTTGTTCCAACAGGCCGGTCTGGCCTAGCATTAATCATTTGGGGTTTGTAATAATTGGTTTTAAATTTTATAATTTTCATAATTTTTAATTTGATAGAATCAACCACCTAATTTAATTCTTTTAATTTGTTTTTAATTGATATTTATTTTATTGTCTCTGTTTTTAGTTGGCTGTACACCACCCCGAGTCCCTTCTCGGGAGAAAGGCGGTATATAAATTTAATAAGTAAGTAAGTAAGTAAGTAAGTAGGTAAGTAAGTAAGTAAATAAATAAATCCTACACTAGACCAATCTTAGAGTATTGTTCAACTGTTTGGAATCCCAACATATATCAGATATCAGTACAACTGAGCGGGTCCAGAAGTACTTCACGAGAAAAGTCCTGCACTCTTCTGTATGCAATAGAATTCCTTACACTACTAGGCTCGAAATTCTCAGTTTGGACAACTTAGAACTATGCTGCTTGTGGTCAGACCTAGATATTGCACATAAAATTATACACAGTAATGTTCTACCTGTAAATGACTTTTTCTGTTTCAATCACAACAACATGCACGCTAACAAATTCAATGTTCCAAATTGGTCCAAACTCAACTGTAAGAAATATGACTTTTGTAATAGAGTTGTCAAAGTCTGGAATGCTCTACCTGATTCAGTTGTATGTGCTACAAATTCTCATAGTTTCAGTCGCAAATTGACTTCTGTGGACCTTAACCATACCTAAGTGGACAGTAGAGGGGGCGTGCATAAATGCACCAATGTGCCTATCATCCCTGTCACTGTATTTCTTATTTCTTATTATACCGATCTCAGAAAGGTGGAAGGCTGAGTCAACCTTGAGCCCCATCAGGATCGAACTCCAGGCTGTGGGCAGAGTTTTCCTGCAATGCTGCACTTTAACAACTGTACCACCATGGCACACCAATTAAAAGATGCACAACCTTATTATAGATGCACATGCTTAGGATTAGAACTTATTGAGCTTCAGTTCTATATAAACATTATTTTGGGGGTACATCTTTGTGCCCAAAAACTATAGCAAAAGCAGTATTCAGTGCACAGTGAGCAGATATTACTATCCATTTCAGCTGCAAAGTACAATGATGAAATGAATGAAAAGTATTTTTCTCGCTTTAGTTATCCTGTATAGGCTTCCTGAAGTCTGTTAGATGGGCAAAATTCTCACCTGCTCCGGCCAGTATGAATGCTAGCTAATAAGGACGAGACCTTTAATCGAAATCATATGGAGGGTGCAAAACTTCCTAACCTCAGGATATTATCTACTGATGGGAAATGTTGCTGAGAATATGTCATTCTTCTGACAGCATGGGAAAAAAAGAGGAAAGGTATCTTTTATGACATGCATCCAGGAGTAAATCAGAAATGTTAAAGTTACTTGTTTCCCTCCAAATTTTGTGTTCTGGCTCCCAGCCCTTTTAAAATGAGCACCAGGTTTTAATGTTAAGGTGCTCAAAGGGGAAATTGTTTAAATATAGGGGAATAATCATAAATGTATTCAATTTGCTTTAATTCAATACAGTTGTTGACTTGGTTTTAGAGAACTAAGTTATGCATTTTCAAGTTTTTCCTAAACCTAGACCATTGGAAAAGGCAAATGAAAAAAAAAATCACTGCCCTTTTGGACTGGAACCCGGAGGCTAAAGTGACAAACTGAGCTGTCTGCAGAATCTTATGTTTTCATGCCAATGACACACCATCGTTCTGCAAGTGATACCCCCTTTAGAATTGATGGGTTGGAGGAATAAACAGCCACTGGTGATATGATGCCCCCCAAAATCTGCCTGGGCACTGCAAGATACAGCAGTACATTTAAATAACTTCCTTAATTATTTCATAATTATGTTCTCTGAAGTGCTGGTCACCATTTTGTATTATATTTTATATTGTATTTGATTGTTATTATTATTATAAACTTTTATTCATTAAACATGAAATTAAGTCAATTGAACATTTAAAATGTATCACAAGTATTATTGACTGGCTGATGATGGTTGCTATGGGCTGCTGCCAGCATCCTAGATATCAGCCAAGTATCTTCTTAAATTCTTGGACATGGACATGGTATGTCCAAGATTCTTGGACATGGTACCAAGTGCCCCGATGACAATGGATATCACTGTATAACAATAACAATAACAATAATACATGAAACTCAGTCAACTAAACATTAAAAATGTATCACAAATATTACTGACTGGTGCTGATGGCTGATACGGGTAGCTACCAGCATCCTAGATATCAACCAAGTATCTTCTTAACATGTATGATGTTCAAAGTAGCATAGTTTTTTTGCAGTTCTGCTGGTGTTATAGCAGGAAGCTGCAATTTCTTGATGTATTTTGTAAAATTCTTGGACATGGTGCCAAATGCCCTGATGAATAT
>JAEANM010028011.1:0-10439 GCA_017656035.1 Myanophis thanlyinensis
TAGGTCTGTTCGGGTCTTTTCCCGTGTAAGTTTAAGAATATCTTCGCAACATTTCGGCGAGATCCCACTCGCCATCTTCAGGCTGGTGCCTTCTCCAGCCTGAAGATGGCGAGTGGGATCTCACCAAAACGTTGTGAAGATATTCTTAAACTTACATGGGAAAAGACCCGAACAGACCTAGACCTGCATACCTGCACCCGTGAAAATCTACGAAAACACACACATACATACGTGTGTTTGTGTGTGTATAATTTTAAGTGATTAAAACTCAACCGTTACAAGTCTTCCATGTAATATGTGTGTGTGTGTAATAAAATAAACTATTTTTCATCAGAATGGCTGGAGCAGAAAAAATAAAATCAATATAATCCTCATTTGGGGAAATACTTAAATGTCTCTTGAGAAACAAGAAGCAATCTTGTAAACATTTCATAATTGACAAGAAAAATATTTGGAATTATAGTTAATATATTTCTTATGTTCTAGATGCCCCATAAAACTAGTTTCTGTAGACAGGAGTCTTCTGTCCAATTTAATGATGAAGTATCCTTTTTGGCCCAAAAATATTAGCAAAAACTGTAACTTCTCACTGTAGAACTAGCATGTGAGAACTAAATCATTATCGGGGATAAAGGAAGCAAAGTAAAGGAGAAAAGAGGAAATCTGTAGATATGTCCATCACTCTTATAACATGGAAAACACTATTTCAAGAAAATAAATGGTGACTACTTATACAGTCTGAGAGGCTCCATTAGGCCAGTGGTGCCTCTTGTAGTATTTTTCTAGTAGTGTCTAGTTCAAATTAGAGGAAAGTATTTTCTTAATGGAAGTGGAAATGATAAATATCAATGGCAGTGACCACAGAGATCAAGGGGAGTAGACTGTGACATTTTTCTTATCTTCTGCAGTTATAACATAAGGACAGAAAGAGTGAGTAATCTGTTTTGCCAGGCAACAGATTGGGGAGCAGGGAAGAAAAAAATAAAGAAAAAGGAAAATCCTGCATGGATTTATGCCTAATGCAATATAAAATAGAATGTAATATAAAATAGAAACATTTGTAATATATGTAATATGTATTTGTGATATAAAGCAGAAACATCTCAAGATTATAGCTACTGTGTTGAAAGAAGGCTATGTTGCTTATACATATTTTCCAAAGGGAAATTCCTTAGGATGCTACTATAAAACACCAAGAGCCTGAGACTGAACTGGCACACCCTATGAGCATCTGAATAAATAAAGTAGAAAATGAAGAATTGGCTTTGTTTTGTTTTGAAAATGGTTGACCATTTAAAATAAATACATGGTATATTTCATTTGAGATTACCAAAATACTCGCTAACAATAGAACATAGGTAACTACAATAAACGTAATAGACTTGGGAGGTTGGCATCTCAAGGATCACTTTCTTCAATATGCTCTTCCTAGATTTTCTGTCCAAGTTGGAGGCCCTTCCAGATGCCTCAGACATGACAGGGGAGATAAGGATCAAGAAGCAAGGCCTTTGTGGTGGCAGTCTCCCTTTTCCATGCAAGATCCAGGGGATCCCTGCACTGTCTTCGCCTTGAGTTTAGAAATGTTTCTTCCTTTGAAGTATATCCCCAGAGCAGCTGGATCTCTAGTTTAATGTCTGAGTTTTTTTAGTTCTGCCCTCCCTCCCACCCACCCCAAAAGAATAATAGATCTCATATCACTTGGTATTTCATAGTTGCCAGTAATCTTGGTTTCCTCTTGAAGAAAAGTCTGGATATTATTTTTCTGAAGAAGACGAAGTAAATAAACAAAAGGAGGCTTAGCATTGCGGGATCGTAGCCTAGGAGCAGGGGAGAAAACGCCCCTTCGACGACAACCGACAGGCTCAGCAAAAATCGATTAATTTTTTAAAAAATAGGACTGTAAATTCTGTAATGGCTAGTCTTCGCCGGGACATAAAAGAGAGGCAGGAATAGCAGGCCGCGCAGTTCTGGAGTTGCCTCTCCTGCCGTTTTCCAGCTCCCTGAGGTGGCGGCGCTACCCTTCCGCAGAGCCTCCCGGCGCGGCGGGGCTTGACCTCCGTCCGTCTCTCCTCCCCTTCGCGCAGAAAGACAAAGCCTCAGCGCCTCTCTTCGGATGGGACGGGGAAAGAATTGCGCCGTCGGCTCTTCAGGCGCCGTCAACCGGGCCGCGTATTGCCTCGCCGTCGCCTCACCTCAAGAGCTGAACCCACCTGGCGCGGCAGGTAAGAGAGGCGCGCGCGCGCGAAGAGTGGGACGGAAAAGAGGTTTTGGCGCCAATTCCTATTCGGTCCGGCCGCCTTCTGGGTTTGAGGGATTAAACGCGTTGCTTGGCGCTGGGGCTTGGCTTTCCAACAAATGTGATTCCCTCTGGCCTGAGGAGGCACTTCTGGGGGTTGGAGAAAGGGTCCGCTGCCTCTGACAGAAAGAAATCCGGCTAGTTACCCCGGCGTAGGGGAAAGCAGCAAAGCAGACTCCGAAATGAATCCTAAACTGAAGGGAGAAAGGTTTTATGGGATCGGTGGCCAATCCCCCCACCTCGTTCCTCCGCAATACCTTAAATAAACCTGCTTAGAGAAGGGAGAAAGGGAGGAAATGCCAAGAGGGAAAAAGTTCAAGAGGGAAAGAATGTGACTACTGAAGCCGAGCAGAAGTGGAACTCGTTGTTTGAAACTTTAATATATAGGAGATTCAAAGCAGAGGGGGGGACAAATGAGAGTGGGTGGTATTGGTGGGGTGGGGTGGGGGTGGGGGTGGGGACTCTTCCTTTGCTGCCATGTCTTTTAAAACTATAGTTTTGAAATTGTCTTCCCTCACCCTCCAGCAGATAGTCTTGCCAGCCTCTTCTCAAGGGATCTTGGCACTGTTCAAATGTTTCCACTTACATTTACTCATTCCCACAGCCTTGTACCACTTACCTCATTTAAGAAGAATCATTTATTTCATTTAAGAATCTTCATAGCAGGAACCCAATTCTCCAACAAAGTTTTTACCTCTTATATGGAAACTGGCATTTGTTGCTGCCTTATCTAATATTGAAACCTGATTAATGGCCAAGTGCTTTTTTTTCCTGCCAATAAGCCTCCCAATGTATGAAGGCACCCCAAAAATGTTTTTCAGTATATTTTTTTATATATATATTAGGTTCTGTCTCCAGAATATACTTAGTGCTCAAGAGTGGATCTCTTAACGAGATATAATAATCAACTGGGCACATACATGAATGGGATGTGAAAAGATCAGAGTCCCCAAATACCTGTAAGAAGTATTTTTCTAATTCATTCTAAAATTTCTGCTAATGTTATTAAAGTGGGATATATGTTAAAAAACAATGAGAAGCAAGGTTTGTTTTATTCTTCTAGCATCGATGGTTTTATGAAAAAGTTCGTTCTTTATTTTGTTACAGAGTTCTGCCCTGATTATACCTATTTCTACATTCTTTCCTATACTTGAAAATGAAAATAATGATTTTATATTTCGTTTTGCTGGTTGGACTTTTTCCTGTTTCAGCCAGGGAGCGACAGCTTACAAGAATACCTTTAAGTCAAAGAAATGATGCTACTTTTCTTGGTAAGTTGCCATGAGTTTGTAAAGCAAAGAAATGTGTATAATTTAATCTTCCTAATCTTTGCAGATGAGAGGCATAGGGACTTTGGATGTGGGGAATAACTGATTTCAATGGAAAAAGGAATAGCAAATGAAAGGGGAGTTAAATAATTGGATTGGTGACTTGTTTTGAAATAAATCAGTAAGATAATAAAATAAATCAGTAAGATAATAAAATAAATCAGCAAACAATAAAATTAGAGTTACGATTTTGAGGAAACAAATTAAGGCAAAACTATTTGTTACATATACATTCTTATAATATTTAAAATAGAAACCACTTCTGAAGAAGACATTGTGTTTACAAAAATGTGTATGTGACCATTTTCTTTACTATTGTTTTCTATATTTCAAAACAGTTTTTCTTCTCTTAGTTTTACAATAAAATTTAGAGCAGGAAAATAGGCAGAAAAATAGTTAATTTCCTCCATTTCCTCCACTGCCTTTTCAAGCAAAATTTCTCTCCGGAAGTAGCTTTTATAATTTAAAAAGTTATACTGGGATAATGTTTTGTTCATCTGTATATAATTTATAAATTTGGGCTTCTGATGAAGTATGCATATCGGAAAATACTACTCTCAGTAAGATTAATTGTCTATTTGTATTATGCTTGAAATATGTAACAGTATTTTGGAGTAAACTAGGATAACAAATCTCTGTTGGAAGCTTAACTGTATGACATAATGCATAATTTTTCTTTCCATTGCTTATATATAATAAACTCTTGATTCCCAGTAGAGGTTTGGCCTCCAAATTACAACATAAACACTATTTTTCCTCTTTCTCCTAATTTTTCCTTTTGAAATCTAGATTTAATGCATCCTATTTAGTGAACCTCAAATTAAATGGATTAAAATTCTGTTAGATGTCCCTGAGAAATAATAGATCTGTTGTATCTAAAATAATGAATCAGATATTATTAACTTTACATTTATACTATATCATTTGTGATAATTCGCATCATTTGTATAATGAATCAAAGAAATGGAAATTTAATGTTGTTAGAGCAGAAATATCAAGAATGTATATTGTCATTCTGTGTATTAGAGAATTAAAATGAACTGAAAGAGGACACTTCATGTCAGATCTTCTACTGTAGATAAGAAATCATAGAAGAAATGTAGTAGTTAAACCATATGATTTATGCTCCAATCACAAATGCAGACAAAGCAGAAATTAATAATTCTATGGCAATTTGTAATGTAGAGTAATTGGGAATGTTGGCCTTATATATGAAATTAAGTAGGAGGCAAATTAATACAGTCCTACCAAGAAAATGCAATGTTTATAGTCAATATTTCCCCTAGCCATTTAAAGAGCAACTGTGCATGGACATCATCAGATGGGTAACACCAAACCAATCCAAGAATAACTAAACAAAGCTTGAGAAAATATATTAACTCAACAAATAATAAATTGATTGCAATTCCTTCTTGTAGAATTACAGTTAAAACTAAGAAAAGAAAAATCATCACAACTAACAATATACCTCATATAATTATAAAAGGTAAATAATATATTTAATTGGTTAGATTTGATAAATATAGAAAACTAGAAAACTGAATTGAAATGAATGCATGGAGAACTGAAATTCATGACAGGATGAAGGAAACAAAAACATACAAAAATCAAAATAAAATAAAATCGTGTTTTAATGAAAAATTGAAAATAGCTGAAGAAAAGCAGACTGTAACAGATGCAGAATGCAACAAGAGGCAAGAGCCTGGGAGACCCAGCACAGGTCATGTAAGAGTATCTTTGCTCAGGAGCTGAAAATTCTCCCTGCAGAAATCCAAGCAGAATATTCAGTCTCCAAACAAAGAGACATTGGTGCACAGCCTATGCCAAAACTCCTAGGAGTCTCCTACTCCCCTGAGGCACTTTGTGCTCCTTACTTGTCTTTCAGTTCAGGAGATGAAAATCCTTCCTGTCAGAATCCAAAAGGGATTTTCAGCCCTGAATGTGAAAATGTGTGTAATTTGTACCAGGCCTCTGAGGACCTCCCCCACCTCTCTCAGGCACTCTGTGCAGTTTACCTTACTATGCTGTCTCTTTGCTGAGGGGCTGAAAATCCTGCTTGGATTTCAGCTCCTTCTCATCTCTGAGAGCTGACTGAAAGAGCTCCCTGCCGAAGGATTTCAGTGCCATACCTACTTAAGAACTGAAGTCCTTTAGTAAGGAGCCAACTCTCAGAAATGACAGGGAACTGGCAGATGGCAACAGTTTGCACTTTCCCTGCTGGCTTCCCCATGGACTTCCTTGGGAAACCAGGAGAGAAGATTGCAAATAGTGATCACATGATTGCAGGTGCTTGGTAAACATTGTTTAGTGTAAACAAGTTGCCAGGCAGCCAAATCACAATTACATGACCAGCAGGGGAGGGAGTGAAGAATGCTTTGTGATGGTCAGAAGTGCTTTATATGCTATGAAGCAGCCTTTCCAGCACCATTGTTAATTTGAACCATTGTTAAGGGAATAGTCACAAGTTGAGGACTACCTGTACTACTTTTATCAATGCAGAATTCTACATACCGATGTTAGTCTTTAATATACTGGGCCATTTGGTTATATGACAATCAAGAAGCAACAGTTAGAATAGAACAACTAAATGGTATAGAATTAAAAAAAGAGTGTATCCAAACTACATATTTCAAACATGACCTTAATGATAATTAAGAATCTCTATAGATATCAAGATTGTGTATTATATTCATTGTTAGTTTGTGCAGGATGTATCATGAGAAATGCTGATCTATGGAAAATATACATGTTAATTACACTTAATAGGGAAAAAAATTAACAACCTTTGACATGCTGACAATGGTCTTGTAGCTGAAAGCAAGTACGTTTTAATGGATCTATTGTTAAAATTGAAATAAGAATGAAAAGCTTTTCATTTTCTACATGTTTAAAAACAATTAAGATTATGCCAATATCAACCCAATAGATAGAGGAAGAAAAAAACTCTAAAATAATAAAAGGCTTTATCTTGCTAGGTTCAGTAATTCACAATGATGGTGATTATAATAAACACTTTAAGAAGAAAATGAGAGAAAAATTATGACAGATTTAGGTCAGACATTAAAATGTGGAACCAAAGGTATATATTGTCAAGGTATTGTTTCCTTCCCTTTTTTGACCATATATTGTTCAAGAGAAAGCTGTCTATAGGCCATGGAGACTATATAACAAATAGAAGGTAGCTGGCTTCTTCAGGGATGCATCTAGGAAAATTCTTTATAGGCTTTTTTCAGAAAATTTGTGAAATATATGTATGAGTAATATTTCTTAAAAATATAGCACATATATAAAATACATAAATGATGGTTCAATGTTGCTTTTAAGAACAAACTCATATGTATCAGTGGTTATAACTTTAGATACTTACCACTAGTTAGATCTATTTTTTTTAAATACTAATTTACAATGTTCAACTCCAGTTCTATAACCCATATTAAAAAAAATTGTGGAGAAATTCTGTGTGCAGTAAAATTTATATTTTAATATTTTCTACCTGGAAATAAAACTTCCTACACTTTTTAGACACTTTTATTTTGAAGATATTTTGCTTTATAAAACTGATTAATACATTTTATCTTGTTTTATTCTCATTCCAGAAAATGCTTGCAGTAATAAACGCCTTGACCTTGTGTTCATCATTGATAGCTCTCGTAGTGTTCGCCCTTATGACTTTGAAAAAGTGAAAGAATTTATCTTAACCATCCTGCAGTTTTTGGACATTAGTCCTGATAACACTAGAGTGGGATTAATCCAATATGCCAGCACAGTCAAAAATGAATTTTCACTGAAGACTTTTAAGAAGAAACAGGATGTAGAGAGAGCAGTGAAAAGGATGATGTATCTTGCCACTGGAACCATGACAGGATTAGCTATTCAGTATGCAATGAACATTGCATTTTCAGAATCTGAAGGGGCTCGACCACTCAGGGAGAATGTACCTAGAGTTATCATGATAGTGACAGATGGGAGACCACAGGATCCAGTTGCAGAAATTGCAGCAAAAACCCGAAATTCAGGAATCTTAATATTTGCTATTGGAGTGGGAAGGGTAGATATGAACACACTAAAGTCAATTGGGAGTGAACCTTATGAAGAACATGTTTTTCTGGTTGCAAACTTCAGCCAAATTGAATCGCTGACTTCTGTGTTCCAAACTAAAATCTGTGGTAAGGTATTAAATATATACTTAAAAGACTGTGTTAGATGTACTGATTTGAGGGCTGCTTGTTGTCCCACAAAGCAGGATACAAGGGGGACAAAGAGGCAGGGAGGAAATAGGCAGATAAGAATTGGAAGCGATCCCTTACCTTATTGAGGCTTGGGACTGGAAGGGACCAAGCCTGGAATTGCTTGGATTGTGATGGATCCTTAGTTAACAATGGCAATGGGGATTGCAAAGATTGTGATGGATCCTTAGTTAACAATGGCAATGGGGATTGCAAAGATTGCAAAGATTGCAAAGATTGCAAAGCTGCTAAGAGGTATTGACATGTCATATCTCACTTTGCAACTGCATCACTTAGTGACCAAAATTCTGGTCCCAGTTGTAGTCATAAATAGAGAACTACCTGTGGAAAAATGATTATAAAGAAAATAGTGATGAGATTACAGGAAGAAAAGTCAACATGAATGGAATGAAAACCATAAATTGGTGTTAAATTAAAAAAGCATATTTAGTGCATGGAATTGGGAAACAAATTTCTAATAAATTAAGCCAATCCTACTGTGTTCCTGAAAGTGTGACCCAGTTCTTAGTTCCCCTATACTAAGAAATTGTAGTTAGTCTTAGTTGATTGATATTTAATTTATGCCTAAAATGTACAGATTTATGAATCTTACAACATACATTAACAAAGTGTAAAATTAGTTTTGATGCATATTTTATCACTTTAACATCCATATTTTCTCTTCTGTTGATATTTTGAAGAATGTGTTCATAAATTGGATTTTTAGTCACTTTTTGTGCTAATTTATATATTGTTTTTTCCTCCAGTCCAGCATATGTGTAGTATAATTCAACACGGTTGTGACCATTTCTGCATCAACATTCCTGGCTCTTATGTATGTAAATGTAAACATGGATATATTCTGGACTCAGATCAGAGAAGCTGTAGCAGTGAGTTTCATGTAGTCTTCTTTTATAGCTCACTATCTTATAAATAGACTTTATGATGGGGAGATGCAACGTTTTAACCCAAGGACTACATCACTTGCAGATTAGAGGTGTGCAAATCTAGTCACATATAATATACACACTTTAAAACAGTTCATAACCACACTTTCCTGCTTTTTAATACGTATGCTTCCAATTATTAGTTTCCATCTGATTTTGAACAACATTAACGAGTGAAAATAGAAAGTATTCTAGCTTGTCTCCTAAACAGTTTTATAATCTTTATGGAGTAGCACCATATTTATCACTATCAAAAATATGTCTACTTTGACAAAGTATTTAACATAGATGAACATGGAAAGTTGCTGAACAACTGCATTTTTTATTATTACTACGGATTGGAACTAATGGGAATTGACATTCAGCAACAGCGGAAGAGTCACAGATTTCCCTACTTATACACAGATTTTTTTTACACATATTTAAATAAATAGAAAATATTTACCCACCTTAGAAATTAGAATAGATTTATGTATTTGTTGTGGGCACTAATAGTTGAAAGTATTGACAAAATTTCGCGAGCAGAATTACATACTGTGAAAACATATCAGGTATACAATGATATAACCATCAAAGTTCTCCTTCAGTAATGGCTAATAAAATATATCTCATTACATCCAAAATGCTGTCATGTGAAGGGATTTTGGGATCACTGTTCATAGTAGACTATACAATGAAATTCCATATATAAATAATAATGGCATCTCCAAGTTCTTGCTATGGTGCAAAAACTTACACAAAGACTTTGGCTTTAAACCAGCTGATTATCTGATTATAATATTTGCTGGAGATGGACAGAAATTATCAAAGGGTATGCCAACAGACATATAAAGGATTCTGTACAACAAAACATACTTATGTCCAGTGATTCATTTCCTGAATAAAATGTTATTGCTTTAATTTAATCCAGAAGCTAAAAGATCTATATTTATATTTTATATACTAATATATTTCTTATTCTCTAATTATACTTTCTTAAACTCTGCTGGTTATCTAAATACCAAAACAGAATGCAAATAACTGAAAATGTCTTGCTTCATATAATAATATTTTATCATTTTTATAACATTTCTAGTCCAGGATCTATGTGAGACTGAAAAGCATGAATGTGAGCACATATGTGTAAATACACCTGGATCCTATGTCTGCCAATGTTATGATGGCTATGAACTTGAAGAAGATGGGAAGAGTTGTTTCAGTATGTATTTGTTTTCAATTGCACTAGTTCATAAAGTAGCTGATGATTTCTGTTATTGCCGCAATATAATCCTGTGTCATTTGAATTATTTGCTGCGTTGAAAGATTTCTGATGAGAATATTGACTTCTTGCTTTACCATAGTAGGTTCTTTGTATTATATAAAAGATTTATATGAACATCATTGAATATTTCCTCAGTTTCAGAATAGCTTAAAATGGAATAGCATAGTTCAGAGAACAAAAAAAAAAATGAGACAAGGATGCATGCTTTTCTTATGATTGTTTAATGTCTACAATTAATATTTTATAAGAATGGCAGGATTGGAAGAGACGATACTAGGAATCAAAATAGGAAGTTAGAATATAGAGATACAGTGGTACCTCTACTTACGAAATTAATTCGTTCCGGAAGCCGTTTTGTAACTTGAAAATTTTGTAAGTAGA
>JAEANM010028012.1:0-10439 GCA_017656035.1 Myanophis thanlyinensis
TATATATATATATTTCAGACTAATCTCAGACTTCTATAGAGAAAATGTAAACTTGCTTGAGAATAGGCAATAAGATAATAGTCTTGTTCATGTGTTCCTTATTAGTTGTGAATTAGTTTTCTGTTCAACAGTATTGAGATGCAACTACAGGAATTGAATCCTACTTTCCGCAGTGGAGTATATTCTCATCTTGAAGCTTTTGTGCCATGCAATAAGGACACATTGATAAAACGTTTGAAGAAATTGCATTTCAATGTCCAGGTAAAGCTACCCAATTAAGATACATTTTGATTGAGACACATAATAGATGGGTCCAAATAGGTAGGTTTCCTGTAGAATGAAGTATTATCTGTCTGTATCTGTGTGTGTGTGTGTGATTATAAAAGATTTGTATCTCATTGTTTTTTAAACACTAACTTTCTTGATGTGCTATAAACTAGATCACATAATTGCTTTGGTAATGATTGTTTTACTATGAAATATTTTTTATTTTTGTATTAATTTGTGAGTTAAATTTCTAGTTCCAGGCTTTCTCACACAACTGGATCCCCATTAATTAGAAATTGCAATTCTTTGGACAGACGTTTTAGAAGTAGCTAACTTTTTTCATCTATTGCTGATTTTTAACTATTAATTTAAAAAATATTTGAGAACTGTTGTGGTACTTTTAAAAATGTTGATTTTTAAAAAAGATGAATCAATTGTGAATAAATTTAAACCCAATCACAATGCAATGGAATTAAATTAGAGAAGTCCATGATACTTTTTGGACTTACTGACGTTTCTATCTGTGCATCTTAAACGGCAAATGTTGCTGAAGCCCCGCACACCTGCTGGGCTGTTTTTCAGCCTTTTTTTTCGGGCTATTTTCTGCCCTGTTTTTGGCCTTCTTTTGGCCCGTTCTTTAGCCCATTTTTGGCCTTTTGGGGGTCCCTTTTTTGGCCCCCTTCTTGGCTTGTTTTTAGTCTTTTTTTTTTTTTTTTACCTTTTTTGGGGGGCCTTTTTTTGGCCCATTTTCCCGGCCTTTTCAGGAACGTTTTCCAGGCTGAAAAAGGGCCGAAAAATGGGTTTAAAAAGGTTGAAAAATGGGCCAGCAAAGGGCAAAAAACAGTTTAAAAAAGCTGAAAAAAGGCTGAAAAATGGATTTTAAATAAAGGTTGAAAAATGGGCTGGAAAAAGGTCAAAAATGGGGTGTGCAGAGGTGGTGATAGGCTACAGCAATCCTTGCAGCCTGGAACAGCTGATCATTGGTAGAAGCTGGTTTTTTTCCTTGTTTACCTCCCCAAAAGCTAGGTGCATTTTATAATCCAAAGCATTTTATACACTGAAAAATATGGTATATTTTAAATGAGAACACTTTTTTTAAAGTGCTATTGAGAAAATAAGTCTTTTTTAATTTCATTTAATTTATCTGATAATCTGGAAAATTTGGTCCATAAATTTCAGAATTACCTTATTTGTCTATTTCAAGTGATGTGGAAAAGTATGATGTCCTTTTTACCTTAAATAGATCCAGAAGAGATAGGAACATTGCAGGATGAATTTGAATGGTTGGATAGAAGGTGGGTGGATGGATAGAGGGATGGGTGGACAGACAGACAGAACAATGCCATTTTTGTTTAGCACTCCAAGATCACTTACATTATATTCATTGAGAACAGTTTGGCCAAGCAAGTTATTTCCCACTTCCCTGCATGTCTTAAAAAAACCTTCATTATTCTCTTACTAGTGCCTTTGTCTCTCACTATAACAAATCGGGAGTTGAGTGGCACCACTTCTTAATTAGCAGATAGATATCTGTTTGATGAATGGATAAAATATTTACCAGGCAATGAATGTGTTTGTATTTCATACTCCAAATTCTAAGAAGGTTGAAGGAAATCAAGACAAGTCTGGAAAGCAAAATAGATCAAACGAATTCTAGGTGACACTTGCATTTTTAAATTTTCAGATTTCTGTGTACATTCTTGGTTTTTTTTTTTTTCAATACAGTTAGTCCCATCTTGCCTATGGAAGATAAATAATGAAAAACAACTGTTTTATATTGAATACAGGACCATACGGTCAATTAAGTTACTCCTTATTTGTATCATTGTCATGGTCTGAATCTTTGTTCTTGAATTCTAGACCTAGCCCCCTGACCATGTCTATAGTCTTTTAATGACTTGCTGCCATACAAATGCATTACTATGGTGTTTTAAATCATTATTTTACTTTTCTATTTTATAGATTGTAACCCTTTGTAAGTTTCTAAATTATAATGAATAAATATGTTTTGAAAACAGCAATGTAGGCACATACCCCTATATCACTTTAATTTAATTTGTTTTGCTTATCTCCTAAGAGGGTTTTTCTACTGCAAACTTTTTTTTCTCTTCTTAAAAACTAATAATGTTTTTATTGTTGAAAATATACACTACTTTTATTCTTCATAATATGAGACTTTAAAAAAAAACAATTGTTTTAGAGCCAAATTAATTCAGAAAATGAAAAACATTGTAGGTTGTTCAGGGAGAAAGCTTCAGAGATTCAGTGTGTGAATGTATTACATTGCTTGTATCACTGTTTTAATGGTAGTATCTTCTCAGGATGATCGCTTGAAGGAACCATTGCAAAAATTGAAGTTGGCTATCAGCTGTGTCATGCCTGAACAACTATTCAAATACCAGGAAGATTGCCAGGCACATAGTCAAGCCAAAAATGCCAAGTATGTAGGCAAACTAAACACAGCTCTTTGGCCAATGGAGGGAGAGGGGAGATGAAAGGGCAAATGTCCTATTTTATTAGAAAATATGAATTTCCAGATGTTGAGGAGATTATGTTTGTAATTGCTATTTTTCTGCTTATATATAAATTCCAGTTTTTGCAGTACACTAATTCTGGGAATATAGTGGAGGATTTATGAGATGGATAAGTCTCTTGCCCTAAAAAGATACTGATATCTGTCCATGTATTCACTTGGCCATTTTTTGTCTGCTACCTTAGCCAAAGCAGCTCCAGAAGCTATTCCTATTGATTGTGACAGGTTATATTTACCTAGGTGTCTGTATTCTAGATTTTAGCTTTATCATTTTATTTTTCCCCCCAACATGCCCTGCAGGTCTAGCTAGTACTGGAGTTGTAATTGAAAATCTTTAGCACACGTGGGACAACAGTTGTTTAATTTTTGTTAGAAAAGCTATAGCCTGAAGTTCAGCAAACAGTGATGTTGCAATTTAAGTCAAGTCTCACTTGTAAGAAAAGAGCTGCTATTATTATTGATCACCATTTTATCCTATAGCTAATTGGTGCTAGTAAATAATCCATTTTACATTCTTCAAGGACCATTCTGTTAAATTTGTCCTCTGTTTCTAAATTTTCAAGTTTGATTAATGTTCTTGTTATTGTAGGAGTAAACTCTTATTAATCTGTGGTTGCACATATCAGAAGGAGTCTGATGGCATGTTTTCTGATTAAGAAACTTGATTAATAACTATTTTGTTAGTTGGAAGAGGTGATATCTCCTGATTTATATTCATACATACTAGCTGATAAGTGGTAATTGTTTTTCTTTTTTATGAAACTTAATAGGTAGATGAAATTATGACAAATCTTGCACCACTTATTAAATAGTTTTGTAAATGTGGGACAGGATTAAATTGCTTTCCCACAGTTTAATTTTTAAATTATTTTTATGCAGTCATATAACTGATTCTTCTTGTCTCATGAAGGTCTTTCATATTGGTAGTTTTTTCACAATTTTTGCAATGAACTAAATGGAAATTGGCTCATTTCAGTGTCGAAAAGATGTGTAGATATTCAGTGGCTTTTAAAGTGATGGATTGCAAATACCAACTTCTATCTGGAGTACTAAAACATCAACTACTGTAGGAAAAGGCATGGCAGAACCTGAGGATAGAGTAAAAGAGGGATCAGTCTATATTCCCTATGTGGGCACAAATGGGCTAAATCCAACTGCCCTTGAATTGGCCCTTATCTTAACACTAAACAGGTGTTAACCCTTCATTGAATAGATTCTTATTCATAGCCATGATTAGCAATACATCAGTTTAATTAGTCCTTGACATAGAGACCTGATATTTCCTGCCAGACAATTGCAAATAAGCAACCAGCAGATATCTGAGTCTTTCTGGCAATGTAATGATGGGGAAACAAGTTTACCTCTTCTACTCTTTACAATACTATGCTTACTCTTTTATTCCAGAATGCAAGCAGAAGATGAGCGAGACAAGAATGGTTCAGAAGAGGAGGATGACGAGAAACCAGGAAAGAGGATTGCAGGTCCAAGAAAAAAATTCCATTGGGATGAGACAGTGAGGTGTGATGCTATGTTGTTTGATACTCCACTAGAAGTATTCTTAAGATACCATACCACAGTCTAATTAAACGTATTTCAGATCTATCAGGAAAAAATATTTCTTTGACCTTTTTTCCTAAGATAGAGCTTAGTCATAAATGGAAATCTATAAGAGCTAATGCATGCAGTTCTGAATGGAAATAAACTGTGTGGAGATATAAAGACTTTTAATCTTGGTTAATGCGAAGCTCACCTTTCTTGCTAATTTACTTGTTCCTAAGCGCTATCTAGTATTCATTCGATAATTTCCCATATCTTTCACTGCATAAAGGTTTGCACGCTTGGCTATATTGGCATTTTTGTCCCCAGAATCTTTGCTTTTATTTGGATTACATAAAGTTCTGTCCTCAGTATTTGATTTGTCTTAGCTCCTATGTGGATAATTATCAGAAGAGAAGTTAAAAGGAATGTCAAAGAAATTGAAATAATTTTGCTTTATAGGCTAGAAATCTGAAATGTGCAGTGGTATTTGCTTTACATTTTCCATCAGCTTTATGTGTGAAGAAACTCATTTTCACCTTCCCTCTTCAACAATGGAATGCAATGGGAATGAAATGGAATGGAATGGTTTTTTGGGCCAAGCGTGATTAGACACACAAATAATTTTTCTCATGCAGATTTGCTTATCTTCATTTCTTAAACCCAGTTCTGTATTTAAGTCATTCTTACAGTTTCACTTAACAAATTCTCAGTTGTGGGAAATTAGAGTCTACTGATTGCTGTGTTCTTGGGTAAGAAATGTCAAAGAAATGGAAATGCATGTTTTAAGTTATAGAAAAGATAAACCAGAGTACAAGAAACTGAAAAACCAGTTATATTATATCATACAGAATACTATAGTTAGCTAAAAGTTATTGTTGAATAATCCTATTTTAGACAAAATGTGAATGGTAAATGAGTAGTGATGTTTGATATATTGAAGACAGCCAGGTTTATTTCAACAGGACTTTGCTGTGTAACCTTGTCAAGATAAAGCTGGATTGTTATGAGCTAGAGCCAAATAAAAGTCAATCTGCAGAAGATTACCTCAAGACATTTATGGAGACAGAGGTGAAGCCTCTTTGGCCAAAAGGTTGGATGCAAGTTAGGTATGATACCTATTTAAGACAAATATTCTTACTCAGATTTTATGATATATGATGAATTAAGTTTTGTCAGAATTCAAGCATATGCTATTTTTCATATTCTGGTTTTAATACATTTTCTGAAATAGTGTATATGAAATCATTTATTCGTGCTAGAGTTTCCAAATTAGTGTCTGTAGGCCTTAGAGTAATATCTTGATGCCTATGATGCTCCTATTTATTCTCTTCAAATCCTGTAATGTTACATTGCTGGGAATGTGCAAAGATGATCCAGTCATCAGCAAATGGAACTTGCTAATTGCATCCCATGGTGCTTAAAACTACAAAATAAAAAGGCATTGTTTTCTGAAAAATCTAACAATGTACATGGCCACTAAATACAAAATAAACATTTTTTATGTTGCAAAGGAGGGTTTTTGGTGGGAGAAGTCTAGTCCTAATCAATATCTTATTGATTAGTTTGGTGTCATTTAATTGTAGTAACACATAACCCTGTTTGTGGTGTGCCTACATATTTTTTAAGATATGAAGTCAAATAATCTTGCTATTGCGGCAAAATGTGACACTGAGTTGAATCTGACTTACCCATCAAATGCAAATAAATCAGTATTTATACAGCTATTCACAATGTAGGATGTGTAAGAAAGTTGTATTCTTTTTAAAACGTGAGCAAAAACTTTTTGGTGCCTGAAAGCTACCCAGCATTTGGACAAGATCAAATATCCCAGTGAATGTGGTCAGACTCCAATTAGTCTTCAAGATCAACCCCTTGTAAAGCTCATTGCATTAATTCTGACTGAGATAATGAAGACAAAGATGACTGTTGTCAGAATTTCGTATTCCAAAAATGTACCACAGCTGGTCTTGGTAAAGGCATTCAGGGTTATGTCTTCATCTATGGATCCAAGTTTAACTATGAATTGAAGAGAAACCCCATAATTGTAGCCCTGGGCCTCCCAACTATGACTGCTGGACAATCACACTGCTCTAATACTATCAACATCAACATCAGGAATGAGATGAACCCCTATAATACAGTGCCTCCAACCAGCCATAGGTGGTGCAAGATACTAGCATGATCAGTGTCAAAACTAGCTAAGATCTAACAGAATAAGGACAGCTACACTCTTGCTGTCCAACACACAAGAGCAACCTATTACTGTTTCTGTCCCATACCTGAATTTAAGTCCTATCTGAAAATGACCCAGCTAATTTATTTTTTCCATGATTCTTTGCCCTAGATTCCCATAATCGTGGGAGGTTGAAGACATTGTTTTTCACCACAAGCATTCCAGATATCTTTTCTATCATTTCGTAGGATCTCTGTTCGGGGCAGATTGTTAGAGTGCATTCTTTTTCTATTTTAGCAATCTCTATGTCTCTGAATTAAGTTTATGGAAGCTATTATATTGCTGGAAATTATGAATTAAGATTGTCATTTGTCATTTTAAACTTTAATAATAGTTTAAACTTATCTATTTAATTTTTAATTCATAGCAGCTTGTTTTTGATATAGATAAAAGAAATTTGGTATAGACAAGAAGTTTAAAGATTTTAACTGTGATCTACAGTATGGTGATCTATGCACAGTTGCTTTGAAATACAAAATGACATTCTACTAGCTTCATGTTAGCCAGAATAATGGAGAATTTATAGTAGTCTCCGAATTGGATAAATTTTTATTTTAAAAATAAAAATATTTGTTTATTGTAGTAATCAATTAATCAAACTATTATATCAGTGTGGAACATAATAAGTTGTGTTAAAAATAGACCTAAATAATTAAATTTAGAATTTTGGGTGGAAAATTGCTATTAAGATAATAAAGTTAAAAACTTCTGTCTTCGGTTATACTATTCTGTTTTTAGTACATACTGTTCCCCAAATGTAGTAAGGTCTAAAGTATTTATGTCTGAATGGCTTTTTATGGACTAACATAAGGAAGATTAAAAACAATTAAAAGCTTCTTTTTCCAGAAACCATGTGGCCTGATAAGGTTAGGTTAGCTGATTCACTGCCCGAAAACAGGAACAGGCTTTTTTTTTTTTTTTTTAAGAAAATGGGCAAAAGAGTACCTGTTCTTTTATATCTGCTCTTCTAGAAAATGGTAGAAAAAAGCTGAGTAGTTTGGTTTAAATGTTGCTGAAATGGAGAATTTAATATGTGGGCATGCTTGATAATCCCTGCGTTTAATGTCACTTACACTGTATTGACTTTTTGTAGGAAGGAAACCCATGTGCATAACAGTATGAAGCGTTGATTTTCTTGTTAGCCAGAATCTTACATGGGACCTAAAATAATATCTCTTCTGCAACATTTGTATGGAACCTAAATGCCTGCAGGGAAGCCAGTGTCACCAGAGCAACATTAACAGAGTCGTTTATTTTAGTAATGCCAGAACAGCTTTTTAAAAAAACGAATTCAAAAGATTATAGCATAGGGTTGGAAGTGGTTATTAAAAGGTAGAGAGCAATACTGATACAGGAACAACTGGGAACTTGCAGAATCTGTTAAAAACGTTTGTAACTTGAAGCAACTTTAATTTTACTCAACTATTTTAATGTGCAATATTATTTAGAATCAGAAGAATTGCAGGAATAATTTATTGACTACCCTTTTATTTCCCTTCAGTGCATGGGAAGAGTCAAGAAGAGCAGCTTGTTGTGGTTCATGATGTGTATGATAAGGACTGGCATGTTAGGATACAAAAAATATTTAATGCAGTATGATTAGTTCTTTTATTTACTATGATGACGCTCCAATGCCAGCATACTAGCAATTTGAATATGTGTTCAGAGTGAACACATTTAAAGTGGCTTAAATTGAAAATGCCACTTTGGTGCAACATTATTACAAATTATGATCAATGTATGAGACTTCATAGCTTTATTTTTTGACCACTTCAGGAAAGTCAACCCAAATATATATATTTCAGTGTATTAATTATTAATCTTTCATACTGCCTTGTTTCAATTGTTTGTAACTTGATTGGGACAAACATGGCTCTATATACATGTAATCTTAACCGTTTTGAGGATTAAAAATTATAAATATTGAATTTAAGAAGTTGATTAATCAGTTGTATAATTCAAGAGTGATTAGGTAACAATAACACAATCTTTAACCAACTATTAATGAATATTTAGTGTGGATTTACTGTATTTTTCAGACTATAAGATACACTATTTTGTCTCCCAAAAGTAGGTGAAAATGTCTGTGTGTCTTATAAAACAAATATTGCCAAAGCCCCGCCCACCTGCTGGCTGTTTTTCTTTTGCCTCAGTGCCCCCCGTTTTTTGGGCTTTTTCCGGCCTGTTTCTGGGCCTTTTTTCTGTCCAAAAAAGGGCCAAAAACTGGCCAGAAAATGGGCCAGAAAAGGGGTTGGAAACGGGATGCGCAGAGGCCAAAAACCAAAAAAAATATTTCTTGTTTTCCTCTTCTAAATCTAGGTGCGTCTTATAGTCAGATGCATCTTATAGTCCAAAAAATACAGTGTATATTTGGCTCTTTATGAATAGTGAAACCTGTTTTCAGCCTTAAAGAGATTAGACTGAAAAGTGAATACAAGTCACAAAACTTTAGTCAAGGTAAGAAAACATAAGAAGCTTGGAGGTGGGTGGATAAGAATTAGCAGCTTACATATGAGAGTATTCTTAAGATTTGGGATCTCTTTTTTGGGTGAGTTTACAAAAGTGTGTAACAGTAGCTATTATTAAGATAAAGAAACATAGTTGAACATGGCCATTTGGGTCAGTGGGCGATTGCTCCAGGTATGTGTATACTATACAACACATACCTCCCTTTGCCCATAGATGCTCATACTCTGCTTAGAGCAAGGATCCAAATAAAGTATTCCTAATAAATGATTTTATAACTTCTATCTGAATAAGTCCAGCATATTAGAGCTACTATTTCTTCTTAATCCTTAACAGACATTTTACAACTTCTACCTTAAACTCTCTCACAATAACTTTTTAAAACTCTTTTAAACATTTAGTAGCAGTTTATCTTTCTATAACTTAAATGTATTAAATACTCTAGATTAGGTCTTGGTATCCTTTCAGTATTATCTCTGCTCAGTCTTCTCAAAACATAAATTTGGGGGGATTGTGTGTATTTCTTTACACAACTTCTGGTTTGTTGGAACTCTTCTCAAAGAATAGCATTCAGAACTGAAACAATACTTGGGTTTCACCTATACAAAGTAAAATAAAATTACTATTCTCCATTGTGGGGGAAGCATAGACTCCAAATTGACTGGGATTCGTCAGCAGCGATCACGTGTTGAGTCGATGAAATTATAAAAGGAATCGCCATTTCCTGGATTACCCCAGTGTTTTCATCGACTCACCTCGCTGATCACCTTTGCTAGAGTCACCAGTCAATTTAGAGTTTTTAAATCATCAAGATTTCAAGGTATTTCCCTTCAGAGATAACAAAGAAGACCTTTTAAAGTATTACTGAGGAGTAGTTTTTTTCCGCGGCTGCGGGAGCAGCTTCTTAGCCCCCCACCCCCCCCAAGGCGGAGCAGCCTTTTTCAGCCGGCAGCCCGTTCACTTTTCGTGAGGGCCAGACTTTTTAATTAATTCGGCAGCCAGCACACAGCGTTTACGGTGTAAATTGCCTCTGTTGCTTTCAAAACGCTGTTCCTTTCGTTGGATGACTCGTCTCCACGTGTTACTGCTGCCGCCGGCTTATCGGAGGCTGCGGTTCTTATCGCAGCCGGTGCCGATCGTTGGAGCTTGATTTTTCCTTATTTTCCCCTGTTGATTGTTCAGGAGGAAGTTCCTTGTCTCTTCAAGCACCTGCTTTGTCCTTGCCTGTTTGTTTTTTTCTGCTGCGTCATTGCCTTGGCGAGAAGAAACTGACGGTCGCCATTTTGTTGCCCTCCGTTTTGGAAAAAAAGCCGAAGCAGTCCCTCTAGCTATTTAGAATTTTCTTTTGTCTGCCTTTTTTACCTTGCTGTATATAGTTGGCCCTCCCTTAGCATATATATA
>JAEANM010028013.1:0-10439 GCA_017656035.1 Myanophis thanlyinensis
GTTGTTATTATTATTATTAGGGTCATACATTCATCCTTGCAACTTTTATAAACTAATTTAAAAAATATATGGTCATTTGTGGAAACATTCTTGCCACTTCAGCTACAGAAGATTAGATTAGGATTCTTTATTGGCCAAGTGTGATTGGACACATAAGGAATTTGTCTTTGATGCATATGCTCTCAGTACATGAAAAGAAAGGTACATTTGTCAAGAATCATAAGATACAACACTTAATGATAGTCATAGGGTACAAATAAGCAATCTAATATTAGGAAACAATAATCAATGTAAATTGTAAGACTACAAGCAACAAAGTTATAGTCATAAGTGGGAGGAGTAATCATAAGTGATAGGAATGACAAGAAGAATAATAGTAATGCAGACTTAGTAAATAGTAAATATAGAGGAATATGTGGATGGTTTTTCTTTCCATGCCATAAAACCCACAGATTTAAATTTTCTTTGCAGGTGGTAAGTGGTTGTTCAGTTCAATAACGTGTCAAGTAATGCTGACTTTTGAGTAGAAGATAGTTTTGATTGTCAAAGAAATGTCAACAATAGCGGAACCTTCTGTTTTTAATTAGAAACCAGCTTTGTGGCTTTACATTTTGAAGAAGAAACCTACCAATGAGTCTGTCATCCATAGAAAGCACTGACAAAGAATCATAGTCACAGAATGCATCTGGCTCCACATCAAAGTGGGAAAAATTCAATACTATATGCCTCTCTTCTGGAACAGATAAAGTCCAAATGCAGAGCCTAATTGAGAAAACATGGAGTGATTTCTAGTTGAAAATTAAACCATTAATTAAGCACAGGTGCACAAACCATAGATAAATCAAACATTTGCTTCCTTCACCCTCCCATGCATATTGTATTGAAATCTAGTTAAATACATGTAACCCTTTCCCCATGCACACATCATAATACTTTTAGATCTCTAACAAAAGCCAGTGAGATTTTAGGTTTTCTTGTGAAAAAATTAATTCAAACAGCCTAAGAAGAATTCCACAGACTAATAAAAGATAAGATGAATGTTGTGGAATATGCATAAAGATGATTGTCTAGTACTAAAATATACAGAAGTCATAGTCACGTAATACATTTTTAAAAGAAGGTTCATCGCTTGCTTTATTTACTGAAAGTGAGTTTTGAAAGATAGGAAAACAAATTTGTTCACATTTGCTATGTCTTCATGCAAGTCTTTGGCATGGGTTCATTGAAAGAGACTCAACTAATTAATTGCCAAAATATTCTGACAACCTAAAGGTATGTTATTTTAAAATGGTTACTGAGGCATCTTTCAGCTATTGTGAGGAAGACATGAGGATGATATCTAAACTTTAATGTGCTTTATTGGTGTTATATGACCCAGATAATTTGCGATTTGTAAATAATGGCCTTGAATTTATGCAAACTAAATTGATTGGAATTTATCAGCTAAACCATGGCTAAGGAAATGTAGCTTAATATAATAAGTAAAGTATGTTTGTGTAGTGGGTTATTCTCCTCAACTCCTCCTCAGCACCATTTCAGTTTATGAAGAGCAGTTGATAGAGATTTTTCCCAGTAGAAGTTTTTCCTCTTTCTACTGGTGCTCAGTTGCAGAAGTGAAGCTATGGGAATCCATTATTCATTTTACTTATTCTGCATTAAATCTATAAGGACAGTACCAATCTCCTGTAGCATATTCTGAGGGAGAATATGGCTAGGGTTTCAGGCATCAGAAATTATCCTGGCACATTTTTTTTCGCCAAATTAAAGATTAAAAAATGAAGATTAATATGGCCATGAGAAAGTGCCCTTAGTATATTGTATGAATAAAATCATAATTTTAATCTTTTGAATTTTGTCACTCTGTTAGGGTTTACATAATTAAGAATTCTAGTTAGATATACAGGTAATCCTTGACTTACAACCATCTATTTAGTTACAACAGCACTGAAAAATGTGACTTATGACTGTTTTTCACACTTATTACCATTGCAGCATTCATGTGATCAAAATTCTGGTACTTGGCAACTGGTTCATATTTGCAGTATCCCAGGGTCACATAATCACTTTTTGTGACCTTCTGACAAGCAAAGTCAATGGGGAAGCCAGATTCACTTATCAACCATACAGTGATTCACTTAACTATGGCAAGAAAGGTTGTAAAATGGAATAAAACTCACTTAATAACTGCCTCACTTAGTAACCAAAATTTGGGGCTGCGTTATGATTGTAAGTTTAGGACTACCTGTAATAACTTTGCTGCAATAGAGTATGAATTGAGAAGGTCTATGTATGCAATAATCCAGGGGAATTGAGCCTAGAAAATGGCAAATAAATATTTGTAGCTTAACTACTTACTGATTATCCTGATAAAAAGGCTTTGGGAATTCAGGAAAAAACAATTTTCCTTCACTGCCAGAAAGTGCACCATCTTGAATGTTACACGATGCTGTATTGTGAATATATAATGTTATAGTGCAACACTTCAATTAAACTGAATACTTATTGATTTTTTATTTTTATTACAGTCCTCAAGAGATTCAAATGCTAGAATCTCTAGCGCCCATAATCAGTGCTAGGAATTTTGAAGGTTGACATCCGGCACATCTGGTAGATTATTTTCCTCACTTTTTCTTACTTAGGCATTTTAAGTTTTTGCTTATTTTTTATTTTTGCATCCTCAAAAGTAAAGCAAAAGTATAGAAGTCCAGAGAAAACAGATTTTTTTTTTTTACATTAAAATCTTACTGGGGCTGGGAGTGGGGGGAAATAGCATGTTGCAAACAAGGAGTAACATTTGATTATTACTTAAGATAAGAAGATGACTGTATGAATTTAAAGCTTCTATTGGGGAGATCCAAAAATGCTCACACAGATGGTTTTGAAGGTTTCCAGGGCTTTCAAAGAAGTTTGGAGAACCTTTGCAGGAACTCAGTTTGTACAGGAGAGATATGTTGTGTTACACAGCTACAACCTTTCCGTGTTACTCTTTGCCAATTGCGAGAGACAAGACAAGAGACAGTGTGTCGCCTGGGATGCCCTAATACAATGCTTGTCAAATGGGATAACAAAAAAATAAAAATGTAATCATGCTTTGAGTAAAATTCAATTTTGTAGAATTAGAGGAGGAAAGCTGCTTAGCTCCAGTAATTAAGGACTTGTTTCATCTCATGTTCCTTTTGGTCCATAGCTTAAAAGGAGTTCTGCAGTTCAAATAAGACAGCATAGCTCCCATATTTAAAGATTATTTCACTAACCAATCTATAAAATAAAGGCAGTGAAGACATGAGTTCAGAGATAAAGCCAGTTTTTAACATTAATTTTAAAAGATGGAAAAATTTAGCCAGTGAAATTCCTTATCAAATGAGACTGTGCACAAAGTATTGCAAATTAATCGGCATGACAGCAGCGAGCAGCTATTAAAATTAAAGTAAAATTCTCAAAGTTCATCCTTGTTCTTCCTATCTTATTTCAAAAGCTGCTTATTTAAATGTTACCTAAATATACAGAGCTTTAATTATTTAATTACATCCAACATTTATAAGGAAAAGGAATATCAGTTACTTAAAAATCTGTTGAATTGAGAAGTTGACCATAAAACATGGATCTTATCAAGTATATTCAAATTTAAAAAGATATTTTTGAAACTCTATACTCACCTACAGAACTTTTCATTTTGACATCTAATTAAAAGGAATAAATGAAATAGATTAACTACAAACTTTTCATTTCTATAAAGCATCAAAAATGTCAGTGAATTTGCAGCAGCAAAATGTAGCTTTCTTTGGGCCCAAATCTGTCTTTCTGTTAAAAAAAAATGTATACAGGCAAAGCTTGACTTACAACCAGTCGCTTAAAGATAGCCTAGGAAAGAGTGACTTACAACCTGAAGTCACATGATTGTGATTTGTGATCTTCCCAGTCTGTTACTGTTAATTGGGGAAGCCAAATTCATTTTATGACCAATTTGCTTAATAATCATATGATTCACTTAACAACCATATGATCCACTTAATGATTTGTTGACTTGCTTAATGGCTGTGGTAAAAATGTAATAATATTAGGTCTGGTCACAAGATGACTTGCTTAATGATTGCATTCTTGGAATTTGACTGAAATAGAACTATTACCCGGGCAGATTTTGAAGCTGAATATTGATTGACATTTGTAACAGTGCAGGGCAAAAGTTGTATACAGCCTTCGATCACTACCAACAAACAGCCTCCCACATTACTTTCCCATAATGCGCAACTAGCCTCTTAAAACAAAGAGATTAGCAGAACAAGCTTGGAACCATTTCATGTACATACACTTTGCTGTATAGCAAAACAAAATGAAAAATGTTACATATATACCACACCCAATGTCATTCTGGCTTCTTTTTCTCGCCCAATGTCCTTGCATTCAAATGAATATTGCCAATTTTGCCAGTGCGTACCAAAAGAATGGCATTCACTAATGCACAAGTAGAGAACTCATGGCTTTCTACATGTTGCTGAACTACAAATGTCAAAAGCTAGGATAGTTGGAGCTGCTGAAGGTTGTAATACAGTGACTTTTGGAAAGGCACAGGCCTTCTAATTACACTTTATCAAGACAGATCTTTCTCCTCACAATGAACATCTCCTCAAATCTGGCCTAATGTGATGAAAGAAATCCTGCCACCTTCTGGTACACATCTGAGTAAACCAGAGAAGGCAGAGCAAAGGAAAAACTTGATTTCTAAAACAGACTCTGCTCATGTAAAGCCAGATGTAGCCTGACTTATAACCCAGTAAACATAAAACAACATAGCATCATAGCATAGCACAGCACAGCACAGCACAGCACAGCACAACATAGAATTATGCACCAACTTTCAACAGCTAATGTGATGGTATATGAGAAAAACTTGGGAGAATGATTCAGGAGACAGTCCCAAGGCAATGGTTAGATAAGAGACAGCAATATAGATAGTGGACAGGGCAAGAGGCTCAGAAGAGACCCTCCCTAGTTTCTTAGGCTGAAAAAGAGGCAGGGGCAGGGAGGATCGTATTTTCTCCTACTTGCAAGATTCTGTCAATGTAGTTTTACGATAAAGCAGAATTAGCTTATCTAGTTGTGATTCGTAACTGATTAACCCAGCAAGGCTGAAAAGGGATGAGAAAGATTCCCTCAAAAGACAGATATAAAAATTGGCCAAACATAGGCATTTTTTGTTTTGCTGGAGTGGGGGGGGGGGGGATAGTTTTGGAAGGCAAGTAAGTTTCTACTCTTAATGCAAGTCATAAATTCTAATAAGGTAAAATATCAGTGGTATGCTAATTGATGTTAATAATGAGATAAGTCACAGTATTGGTGATATGTTGTTAACTACCGGCATCCATATGCTGCTGAATCCAAGGGAGCACCTTGGTCAGATCCGTAAAAACTCCCGGAGTTCCTCTATTCTCATACTTTCTTTGCAGATTATGAATCCAGCTTCGAGCACATCCTATGCCCCACGAAGTTACTCCAATCAGGGTCCAAAAACCATGTTCGTGTTGGCACACAAGTGAGCCTCCAGAATCCCCCTGCAGGAAAAAAACATTTTTTGTCTAAAAGAAGACACATCTCAAACAACACATGCATTATTGGATCTTAAGTGCACTCTCTGTCAGGTTCTGTTAGGTTCCAGCAGAAACAGAGATGGACTCAGCCTTGATTGACGATAATCAGGATTTATTCTGCCATAACCTCCAGCACAAACTGACAATTACCATCATAGTAAAGTGAAGTTAGCATTGCCTTCCTGTTCTCCCTCCACCAGTTAAATGCTGTCTGCCATGCCCCCACCCTGCACACCCACTGCACACATGCGCCCCCACCCCGCCCGACCCCACTCCGGAGCTCAACTAATCATAGTTTCTTCATTTGTTGCCTTGTGATCGTCCAGAAGAAGCAAGGCAGAACGGACACGCTCAGCAGTTGTGTGGTTGAGCTGGATCAACTGCACTGTGACCAACACTTCTCATAGCTGTTGTGTTAGGGTTGTGGGTCTGTTTTCAATGGCTACAGTCCTTGCTCTGCTGCAATACCGACGCTCTGCTGTTTCGCACACAGCTGAGTATCCGTTCAGAAAACCCCAATGTGGCCCCTCTTGTTGAATGGCGGCTGAGGGTTATATAATATGCCCGGAGCTGACACTCCCTTTTTTTGCAAACTGGTGGGACAGCTCGTTCCAGCCATGCCACGTAATAAAGTTCCATAAAAGAGGAAGTGCTACCTAGGGAATAAATGAAGGCAGGATTTAATGTCTGAAAGATTTCACCAAAAAGTTGACCCTGGCAAGGGAGAGGAATTCATTTGAGATTCAATTGAGATGAGAAAATATAATTGGTCAATCTCTATCAATGAATGAATGGATGTCTCTTTGATGCCTTCACTAAGTTTGCAATAAAAACTGCTGGACTGTAGTTTAAAGAAAAATAGCTAGTCTTGTAAGGATAGGAGTGAAGTCTAAACTGCTTTGAAATTTGATTCTGTAGAAATGTGTAGCCAACATGTAGATCTATGATTATGAGGAAGGATGCTTCTCTATTCATAAAAAAATGCATACTACACCCATGTTCTATGCATGATTCCATTACTGGCCACCATTGCTTTTGAGTTCTGTCAACATTCCAGCTGCAAAACTCCCTCTAGCTTGGCCTATGGATTTCAATACCGGTAGTCCTCAACTTACAACCACAATTGAGTGCAACATTTATGTTGTTAAGTGATACATTTGTTAAGTGAGTTTTACCCCATTTTACTACCTTTCTTGTCACCATTGTTAAGTGAATCACTGCAGTTGGTAAGTGAGTAATCCGCTTGCTAAGTGAATCTGGCTTCCCCATTGACTTTGCTTGTCAGAAGGTCACAAAAGGTGATCCCATGACCATGGGACAAGCAACGGTCATAAATATGAACCAGTTAGCAACTGTCTGAATTTTGTTTATGTGATCATGGTTTTTTTGCAAAGATCTGTAACTGTGAAAAAAGGTCATAAGTCACATTTTTCAGTGCCACTGTAACTTTGAACGGTTACTAAATGAACTGTTGTAAATTGAGGACTACCTGTATTTTGACACTGTAATTTTAATCTGTTCTAGGCTATCTTTACCCTATAAGTTTTTGATGTGCTACAGCATATCTAAACATTTTAAATAGGTTGGCAAATTTACTATTATAAACATAAAAGATTATCTCTAAAGAAATTACTCCCCCAAATCTTTTATCTCATTTTGGGCTTTGATAGCAGATGTACAAATATTACTCAGTGGTTCCCACTATTCCCAGAAGGTAGAAAGACTGAAAATGACTAGCTACAGTAGCTACAATCAAGACGTTATCACCCCATGAAACTGAAAATAACTGAGTCATTGAAGTATTATCATTTCCACTACGATTCACTAGAATGACTGTCCACCTGTAAAGACTAAAATAGATTATTCTTATTCTCATTTCTTGCCAATTTTTAATGCTCTAATAAAAGCTACATTCTACCAAGTCAGGTATCTTATTTTTCTAGCTCAGGGCTGATTCTACATATTCTTCAGTGGCTAATCAAACAGCCTTACTCTGAATTTCCACCTGGGAATGAACCTGAAATCTTTTATTAATGAGCCATGGCTTTTCCTCCTAAAAGTTTCCTTTGGAATTTTTCTAAAAGTCATAAAATGGGCCTAAAACTACAATAGTATTTTACTACAGCATTGTGTATCATCATCATCATCATCATCATCATCCACAACAACATTACCACCAATACCCTCGTCATCATAAAATTCATAATCACCACTGCATTCTCCTTAATAAACCTATTGATATAATCTACCAACCTGGCAAGCATCTTTTCCTCCATCTGGAAATCCAGCACACATTACAGTGTGACTTCGAATAGGCCTCCTTAGAGTTGACAAGATTCCAGAACATTGAGCCTGGTCTAAGATGGGCAATTGGACTTCATGGAGAATGTCAGGGAGGATCCCATCTGAAAACAAACAAGCAAGCAAAAAACAATTAAGGAAGATACATAGCAGATGCATAGCAAGTTGTCATATCATCATCCCCTAGGGAGAGGGGGCGATATATAAATTTGATTAAATAAATAATTAAATAAATATTCCATCAAGCTCAGGATTTTTCATTCTACAGTAACTAGAAAGCGGTGCCAGGCCAGGGGTCTCAGGCAAAGATCGTTCTTTACTGCCTGATCCTTTTTTAAATTGAAGTTCCAGGATTGGACCCCTCAGAGTAATTAATGTGTATTGTGCCACTTTTCCTTCCACAAAACATTCAAACATCATAAACTGAAAAGCTACAATGTGAAGCCAACAGTTTTCCAAATATTTGTTCAATCATCATGGAAAACAGGATTTCTAGCCCTAGATGAAAGGAGAACTGAATGTTGAAAGATGTGACATCATTGAATATCATGGGAATATACACTATTATGCAATCATATCCATAAATTAAGCAGCATAATAACAAGCAGATGCTTCTGAATATCTCTTAATGCAATATTTAATATTTGTTTATATTCGTGGAAATTTAGCCTTACTAAAATGTACTAGAACCAAGGTTGAATTTATTTTGGGACTGAAAATAGTATTGAGAAAACACATTTCCCCAAAACTGCTTAGCTGCATTTATTGTCACTTCCTCCCTGCTTTCATTTTAGTATAATTCATTTTTATTGTTTGCCTCCCACCTTAGCTTCCCATGACGTAGAAGTGGAAGAGGTGCTGTGGAGTAGTGTGTGTCTGTGTGTGAGAGAGAGATGGGGAGAGGAAGAGAAGATAACACATGCATAAATGTACATTTAATAACAGCTCCTTTTGAAGCATGAAACATGTTCAAATATCATATCATTTACTTACTTTCTCTTAAACGACCCCAACCACAAGTGACACATATGTATCCTGGATCAAATTTTTCATGTGGACCAGGAAGACATACTGGCCCTACTGCTGCACCTAAGATTAAAACAGATCAAAGTTCTGATTACACATTTGAATGAATAATGTTAATATGCCTCATATCTCAATGACAATTTCATACATCTTGATAGATATCAAGAGGCTCAGTATAGAAAGTGATTTCTACAAAAGTTAAAGTATAATTTACAAAAGTATAAAATCTAATTTAACACTATGAAATGGAAACACAATTTCTTTCTGTTCCAAAACAGACATCAAAATAAAATCCAAAATTAAATGTCTCTATGTTTCCTACCTGTTACACACAAAGTTTTAAATGTGTTGTCTTCTTTCCATCTAACAATTGGAGTTGTGTAAAAATACAGTACCTGGTTTTGTATGATCATCTATTAATAAATAAGCCTTTGGGTGGACAATTATGATCTTACTTTCCTCTTGAGATGCACGTTCTCATCACCTACACTTAATCTTTTGCCTCTAAATCACCCACATCTTTCCTTGTCCAGAAAGCAATTAAAACAGTGCTCTGTTCATAGTTGCACTGTGGGTGGTGAAGGCAGAGTAAGAAAAGAATGTACTGTGTTACTGAAATGTAATCATGAGATTTCTTGGGAATTAAGCTATGTAAGGATTGAAGATTGCTGACACAACCTACTATGTGCCTAGACTTCCTATACAGAGTAGTATTAGATTGCACAGTAAATTATTTTCCTTTGAGTACCACATTTTTATGGGATGGCTCAGATATGCACACATGCACACGCACACATATGTAGACATGAGTATCATCTAAAACTAGGATATTACCATATTTGAAGTGACCATCCATTTTTAGAAGAGCAATATCGTAATCCATTGGTTTCTTCCTATTAAATTTGGGGTGCTTAATTATGTCTTTGACATGGAGGGTCTGCTCTTCCTTATCTTTTAGCCTCAAATCATGTTCTCCAGCAGTGACGGTCAGCAAACGGAGCAGTGATCTACAAAACAGTGGAGAGTTATAATTGGGAAAAACTGAAGATGGGTTTTTCAAAACTAACTAACTAAATAATTTTATTTTAGGCAGATATTTTTGTCTATCTGTATCTACAGTGCATTCAGAAAGTATTCAGACCCCCATCTTCACTTTTGTCAATTTTGTTGGGCAGCATTCTACAGCTGTTGAAATCCATTTTTCTCTCATTAATCTACACCATAATGATAAAGTGAAAACAGAATTTTAGAAATGTCTGTAAATTTATTAAAAAGAAAAAACTGAAATATTCCAGTTGAATTGCCTGCTTGTACCTGCTTACAACACAGTGAGCTGCTGTGATTACCCACTGAGTGGAAACAAGGGTTCCTCCACAGAAGTGGTGATTACTTCTTTTCAAGGAAACCTGCATCACAGAGAGCACATACCACTTTAGGAAATGAACATCTCATAACAGAAAGAGCAGTAGAAAGCAGAATACACAGTGGGGTACAATGAGTAGGTAATAAAAGTCAACAATTTGTTTG